>VCRD01000295.1:130450-157450 GCA_006783055.1 Trinorchestia longiramus
TGGGGGAGTGTCGAGTGTTGGGGGGCAGTCAGAGTGGGGGAGGGTCAAGTGTTGGGGGGCAGTCAGAGTGGGGGAGTGTGAAGTGTTTACTTCAAACTAAAATATATGTTCGAAATAAAATACCGTATTGTTTAAACATTGTACATGTAAGAAGAATGAAGATAACTGGAAGAAAAAGATAATGAAAGAAAAAAGGTATATGCATAAAATTGCATGGACTTGACAAGTCGCTAGTGAAAGAACATACAATATATATAAATATATATATATATATATATATATATATATATATATATATATATATATATATATATATATATATATATATATTTCGTTTTAAATGAATAAATAGTCGATATGCAATACACATGTTTACCGAGAAAAATACCAATGAAATGTATATCTTTAAAGTATCAGAGATCAAACTTACACTTTTTTGCAATGGAAGCCTTTATTTTTACAACTTCTGTGCGATTGAGGTTTGTCCGGAAATAAATAAAAAGCAATAATGACAAACAAAAGAAGTGGAAAAAAGCGTAACTTGAAGCGTTTGAAGGAATGCACGCACTAGACAGCCGGACGCAGGAAATACCAAGAAAGAAAATACTAAACAAAAAACTCAAACTGAGAGTCAAGGTAGAGTTCTTTCTACAAAAAACTTTCACACAGAAGTAGGAGTGCTTAAAAATACGTTCAATTGTCTGTGGCTGCATCAATAAAAAGATTTTAATAGTAACAATTTCTCAGAAATTTCTTAAATGGCTTCTGTTACACTAGTTGGATGTGGTGAGTAGTTGTTTTTAAACCTAATTTCATGAACACTTCTTTCTGCAGGAACGACGCTACTTTTTGTTCGTTAAAAGACAAATTTATTACTGGTTATCTGGATGATAATTAATTCTCATTCATTCACCAATAAATTGAACAAGAAAAATTAGACTTTGGTAACTGATGTCGAATAACTGTAGGTTAAAGTACGATGATTTTTTGCATTTAAAATACCAGGATTTTATATGTGTATATCAGTACTGTTGAAGTTAACTTATAAAATTATTGCCTTGATTTCGGGAAAAAATAATTACGATATTGTAGAAATTTAAATTGAAAGGCTGCACTAATTGCAATTAAGAATAACGGCTAACTACATACATACAAAATTATATAATAATTTCACAAAAACATTTGTTTTAAACTGAATAACCCCGACCAACATGTGAAGCCATGTTTCCACACTGGTCGTGCGGTATAATAATAATGATACAAATAAGTTTTTATACCTCACTGCTTCCTATCTCTTACATCCACAGATTGATTTTTGTTTTAATTATCGCAGTCTTCATCCCACTGATGGCTTTTTCCGATGTATATATTTTTTCCTAATCACTAGTTTCTTCACCCTGAAAGACTTTCCTGATAATTTTTTCCTTATTACTGCTTTCTTCACTGAAAGCCTTTTCTGATCAATGCCTTTTTTCATTATGACTACTTTATTCACACTGAAAACAATTTTCAAAGGCCGTGTTTTAGGAACATACCACGGGGGCCTCGGACCCAAAACCTCGTTCGTCAGTGTTGTGTTTGCTAATGTTTTTGGGGTCCCTCGAAGCAAGAGAGGCGACCTATGACCGCTACGTGAGCTGGAGAGCTGAATGCTTGTTTGGGCAGTGACTGTCACTCGACCAGCCCTCCTCGGGTCTGTTCCCTACATCAATTGTTCTTAACCGCGGCTGTGGCGTCGGAGTTAGAATCGAGAAGTCAGAGTCGGAGTCGAGTGAAAATTACTCTTAATAAATCGGAGTCGTGCTTGGAATTTCTAAAAACTCAGGAGTTGGAGTTGAGCAAAATTATAGTTAAGAAATAGGAGACGTACTTGGAATTTCCAAAAATTCGGGAGTTGGGGTCGAGCAAAAAATTACTGTCTAGAATTCGGAGTCGTTATTGAAATTGCAAAAATTCAGGAGTTAGAGTCGAAGGATCGAATTTCCAACTACACAACACTGGTCCCAATAAAAAATTTGTAAACCTACCTGGCCCAGAGCTTGTTAGTTCGGTGTTTTACTTTAGACGAACATTCTAAATTACCGTACTTCTTTTCTTTCCAAACACAAGTTTGTGAATTTAAATTTCTTGCCCATTGCATCTTTACTGATAACTTTTATTGATGCATATTTTGTACAAATTACCGTAGTTTTCTTGTTCGCAGTCATATGTTAGTAAGCGAACTTATACCAGTTTTTTGTTTCGTGGTAATGTCTCTAGACACCGCATTAGAGTATTATCATACTTTTGTTGTTCCCCAACCACAAGTTTGAGAACTAGTCAGTACCATAACAAGTGTGCACAATGAATGTACATGCATGGTCGTTACTATGAAATGATGCATCATTCATAAATATAAAAGTGACTACACGAGCACATCATTTTTCGAGATGTGAATTGTTTACTTGAATGTAATTTAGTGAAATATATAGTATTTTGTTCTGTCCCATCATTCAACCATGCATATTATTTGCAATATTATGTACCAGAATTTCATAATCTGATGATACATATGATGAATTGTTACTTTTCTCCTTACATTGTTGAGAAAGTTTGAAAAACGTATGTGCACTAAAAGTTGACTTCAAAAAATTATTGACCATAAAATTAAGCGTAGAATTAGAAAGCAAATGTTCCTAACGGATGGAGGATGCTTGAAAATCTCTGCCTCTGTTGACCCGAAAATTTCTGCTTACTCTGGACGCTAGCAACTCAAATGAGAAATGCGAGTTAAATTCTGTTAACTTTCATATTCTTTTATTCAATAGTTTTTTGCCTTCCAGGAAAGCACACAACAAAGTCCACCCCTTATGTTTTATTGCCCTAGTTGCATGTTATCAAATGTGCGATGTTATGAGCACATACCTACATCTAACACAACATTTTACCTACATCTAACACAACATTTCACTTACATCTAACACAACATTTCACCTACATCTAACACAACATTTCACTTACATCTAACACAACATTTTACCTACATCTAACACAACATTTCACTTACATCTAACACAACATTTCACCTACATCTAACACAACATTTCACTTACATCTAACACAACATTTCACCTACATCTAACACAATATTTCGCCTACATCTAACACAACATTACACCTAGATCTAACACAACATTTCACCTAGATCTAACACAACATTTCACCTAGATCTAACACAACATTTCACCTAGATCTAACACAATTTCACGTCATCGAACAACACTAATGCCTGGTTTACTCAGCTCACGCACGCACTCACTCACAGTCATAAATCTCAAGCTCAAAAACATATTCTGGCTTGTAAATCGCACCATTCCCTCTAAATTCCTTTGAGAATGTGGCCACAAAAGACGTGAGGTAACCAAGGAAAGTCTGAGAGTAGTCTTGAGCGCAGGTTTAAGCGATTATGGCTGCTAAAGAAACACGGATGAGGGTTGTGCACTTTGAAATGTGAAGCATTGCTACACATCAGGATAAATTTCAACGTAAATGTTTGTTTGAATTTATTTGTTAAATTTTGTTAATTTTTTGGACATTGAATCAAAATGCCTGAATTATAAGGCACTTAATTATATATTTAGTAATTTACTTGAAATTTGGCCCCAATTCTGTAAATCTGTAATTAATTTAAATTCTCATCGTTGCCTCGTCATTTAGGGAAATGAGTTATTCAGTAAATTCAAAAAAGTACTAATCTATGTACTGTACATTTAGTGGCTCACCATTTGTCATCAATCTTCTATGTCTGTACGTATAGATTTTATTATTTTCCTAAGTAAGATCAAAGTCCCTCATGTGAATTAGTAGCTTACGATTTGAGTTTCTCTCTTGCATAATGACTCCCAGAAACTCGTTTTTGTACTTCCCCGTTTTTCATTTAATGCTAAGAAACGTAAAATTCTGTACTTCTCTTTATGCGGGACTTCATCACGAGGCCTTTGAAAAATATCACAGCCCATTCTAAAAAATACAAAATCATGGTAAAAAAACGTTTTTTCCTTGTTTTTCGCTCCTGTTGGTAGCATGACTTCCCAAGTTAAAGTAGCCGAGACCATTGCTACCCGACACCTCAGCCACCACCTGCCCCCAACGCGCCGCGTAACACCGCGTGTTGGTGAGTAGTCGTGATGTATTGGTGGTGACCCTGGTGTGGTATGGTGAGTAGTCGTGATGTATTGGTGGTGACCCTGGTGTGGTATGGTGAGTAGTTGTAATGTATTGGTGGTGACCCTGGTGTGGTATGGTGAGTAGTTGTAATGTATTGGTGGTGACCCTGGTGTGGTATGGTGAGTAGTTGTAATGTATTGGTGGTGACCTTCATGTGGTAAGGGGTGTACCTAGTTATGTAGTGTTGGTGGTGACCCTGGTGTGATGTGGTATGGGTCGTAGTCGTGTAGTATTGACACACTGGTGTTGTGAACGGTGTGCAGCAAAGATTGTAGTCCTAGAATCTAGATAATCACTTGCAGAGAAGAGAAAAGTTTCAAAGTGATTCAGAGGTTTCTAGGCTTGACTTGAATGAGGGTTTAGAATGCATGATGCAGACGCAGAGCCTCAAAATGCACATGGATTTTGAGAGCCACGAAGGGAAAGAGAAATAACTGATTTAGTATTATAATATTACCCAGTGAATAACCCTCGTATGTCAAAATCCATATCCACCACTTGACTTAGGTTAAACATGCAAACTCCGCATGTTGAACGAAGTTTGTACTTCCCAGCTCACTTCTTGAGTTGATCTTCGTCACTGATAAAACCCAATTGTCATGACTACTTGGGTAAATATGCTTATAAAGTGTTTCTTATGTTCACAAATAACGAAGAGTTCCAATATGCATCAAAAAATTACGAACGAGTATTTTGAAACTGAAACTTCGTTTCGAAACGTTCCTGGGTGAGTTTTGATAGGACCTTTGGGTGAACTGTGACGGGATCCCATACTACAACACGCAGTCACGGTTACCAAATCAGTGCGGTTATGCCCAGATTGCGGTTATACTCTGGTTGCGGTTACACTTTGATTGCGCTTATATGACTTGTTTCTACAGTACACACTGAAGAGGCACCAGGAGTTTTCTGTCAGAGCTCCTGTGGAGGAAGCACTGGTCTTCTAAGGCCTATGTTGAAGAGCTCTCAAGTCACCGGGTTTGACAGCTCAAACACTGAGTGTGGGCTTTGTTTGCTGCCTTTGCGGCCATGTTTGACTTGTTTGACAGGAAATTAGAGTCTAATTGTGCAGAACTTTCTACGAACCTTGTGAACACGAGATGTTCTGCCGCAAGTTCTGAGGACAGCATTGTCGCTCGAAGGGCTTCCTTCTATTTTCGATTCAAAGCAACCATTATATCTACACTGGGTAATAATGTTCGTACGCATTTATCTATAAATCTCTTAATAAGTCCAATTAAGATATTATAAATTCCTTCAATAAGGTCCTGTACCCTTCACTGCTGAATTAGAGAAGGGAAATTAATTTAAAACAATTCATTACTAAGGAGCAGAAATAATGTGTTTGTCTTAAGCTAAGTATTCACTTCTCCATGGAACGGGTATACATGTATTTAAACATTGTATTGTGAATACTAAAGGCACTGGATACCCTTCTTCCCGTTCAAGGTGGAAACTCTGGGAAAGTGGAGTCCACTGACAAATTAAGCAAAAAAAATTGATTAAAAACAAATAAATTGATCACGTGCAGGTGTACTAGTGTTTGATAATTTGTACACAGTGATGAATCAAATTCAGGGGAAACTAACGCCTTTCTTATTGAAAGGTCACTTAAGAAATATGATTTCAGTGAGCGATATATTTTGTAACAGCAAGTCTGTATGTGATCTTTGGTACAAATTAGTAATTCCTGATGAAATGTATGATCAATTTTGTAAAAATACTTCCACTAAAGTCAGATCACCTAACTTCATATCGTGACAGACACGTTATGTTGTACGACTACGACTTAAAATAATTTTTTCATCACAAAAATTGAATGCAAACTTGTCTATCGTTCGAAAAATATACTTTTTAAGTTTTTAGTTGTATAGAAGAACATATAATAAAAAATGTTTACTACTACTTATATCCGAACTATGAAACTCCAGTGGAAATTTCACGGTTTAGATTTTACTAATTTAAAATTATTATAAAGATGAATATATTGAACATTTACGACGAATTATTGTGTTTTAAATGAATATTTTTCATGAATATATATAACACTTGAATTTTGCATTTGATTTACTGATAACATGGCCGTGTAAGAGAAGAAGGCTTATAATGGAAAAAATGATGTATTTTATTGTAATCCGGTGCCTTTGATATCCACACTACAATGTTTATACTATATGTATACCAGTTTTGATTTCAATTCAATAATTTTTCTTCAGTAATAGATTGGAAAAAATGGGACAGACTCACACAGATGGAGATATACTGTGTATTATATGAGTAGATATTTTATGTACATCAACCTCAATGTATAAATCTGTAAGGAGACATCAAAGAACACTTCATCAACTTTTACTCCCTAAAAAAGAAGCTAAAACTTCAACTTTTTAAGCATTTCTATGTACATCAATTGCAACGTAAAATGAGGGTTTTTAGTAATTCTCAAATTAATCAAGAAACTATCATTGTCTATACTTTAAATGTGAACAGCTACCCGTAAGCTATACCCATTAACTATACCTATTAGCAATACCTGTTAACTATACGTATTAGCTATACGTATTAATTACTGGTAACTTTTATGAATTGAGTTGGTCGTTTAAAATTTGTTCATTTGAAACAATGAGTAAGGACTCTAATATTCTTAAATTTAATAAAAATGTCTGTAGAACCTTACACTTTAAATAAATCAATTTAAAAACATTGGAAGAAGAAAATAAAAAATTCTCTAAACGTTCAGTTTTATAACACCTGTCTGGTATTTTTTATAGCGTTACCATTGAAAAAACCTAAGATTTTCTAGATTTCTTATTCATATTAGTAGTCAGGCAAAATAATTCTGAGATTACTGTTCTGTGACGCAAAGTAAGTTTGATTTAAAATTACAATTTCATTGGAACTGCATTCATCAAGTGAAGCAGTAAAAGCTTAATTAAAGAGCATGCACCAGGGTGCTACAGGCCCGGGCTTCATTTTAATAAAAGCAAAAGTCTGGTAACGGAAATGATCGTTGTGCGAGTCAATGCTGCACGGAGGAAGTTCTATATTACCTCAGAATTTAAATATCATAACGCAAAAGTCCGCAATAACAATTGGGCTCCAAGAACAATCAATGTATACGATATAATTACGTCTTGCTCTTTAAGGCTCGGCCAAAATCCCTTGACTTTGAAGCAGCGCAATTCTAAATTACTCCTTTAGTTTAATTAAGAAATATCTTAATTAAATTTTGCTTGGTTGACTGCGTTGTGCGCATTCGAAATTAATTTCCCAGCCAGATGAGTAATAGACCATAATGGCAATTAATTAATAACAGACCCTGTTGGGGAAACACGAATACTATCTTCCCTATTATAGATAAGTATTTTTCACGCGGGTTGACGTTCAATTGACTTCTTTCAAATCATTTTAGTAAAGCTGATAAACAATTTCTTTTTTCCAGAAATTTTTTTTTACATAAATAGAAATGCGTTTTACAGTATTTCGAATAAATCGTTTTACGGTAGCATAAGTGCGATTTGCAGTTTTTCAAAAGATAATTTTCCAACCGTTATAAACCAGTTTCGAAAAATGTGATAATTTCTTCTAGTTCAGATGTTCATCGTTTTGTCATGATCTGGTCAATGATGCAAAGCCTTCTTCGTCCCCTTCGAGTCCAGTCAAATCTCCCCAAAATGTGTCCTCAAAGCCTCCTTGAAGCTGTTCTTTCTCAGGCCTCAAATCTTTCTTAAAATATCTGTCCAAATCTCCTCAAAAATATCATCAAATTGTTCCAAATCCTCCAAGCGTCTCTGGATTTGGCCGGGTGCTTTTTATACGACACTTCTAAATCTCCACCGTAAATTCGTCGACCCGTTCTGACTTTCCAAGTTATCGTCGTCGTATCGTCGATCGTCTGCGATCTACTTCGCGTTATCGACGGCGTATCGCCGAACAACGGAGAACTTCCTAACTTTGGGACATTCGATGCGAAAAGTTTTGGTAACGACTCAGCTAGTGTCGTTATACCATGTTATATCTCTTTCTATCTCATGGGACCTGGCCACTTCATCTTCAAACCTTCTTTCAGTAGCACAGTTTTGAATAAAATCTTTCTTCCCAACCGTAGTTTTGACAAAATCTTTCTTCACTGTGTAGTTTTGACTGAAATCTTCCTTCACTAGCGTAGTTTTCCTTCATTAACGAAAATGTGTTTTCACTAGCGTAGTTTTGAATAAAAACTCAGGGTCATTCATATTACACAACGTGTTGTTCTGACAGTACATATTTTTTTATGGTAATAATTTCTCATTATTTTATTACTGCTTCGTAAAAGAGTATGTATCTAATGTCTATGTGTCGTGACGGCATGGGATTAGGGTAGTAACCCAAGAATCAGCCAAACGGCTCGTTTCTATTGCCTTATTTCTATTCTACCATAAAGACTCAAGAACCTACTCGTAATTTTCTCGGCAGAAATGTTTCCAACTATTAACATGAGTTTTGTGTGTACGTGTGTATCAAGTTGGATTCAAAAGACATCTGATTCAAATATTATCCGTGGATGCAAGACAAAACATATATTGATGTAAGAGCTCTTAATTTTTAAGTTCATTTTTAAACTTTTTAACCTCTAAAGAAGTGTCACAACGACCTACGTTCAAACTTTAAGTGTCACAAAGACCATCACCTCCAATCATAGAGAAATGGACAGTTTAAGCACTCTAGAATTTACTAATGAGCATGCAATTTGAACGTTAATGATCCTTAAAGATAATTAACACATCAATTCTATAAATACAACACCTCATCCAAACAACGACTTTGATCCAGCCAACGAGATAAATGGCACTTAAGGACCAGCTAAATTTAGGTGATACGAAGACTTAAGGAGCATTTATCTTCAGAAGTACGAGTAAAGCATGAAGTTGGGAGTTCAGTTTTCAGTTGTGATGAGTAAAAAGATGGGTCAGCCAGTGAAATGGCTTCTCAATTACTTCAGCCACGGTGCTGTGATGCGTCATATGTGGCGTAACCTTATTATTTAAGAATGAGTTTCTTTATTCAAGGAAGAAAAAATATTGTTGGTAATACATCAAACAGAACTATGATTACACTAACATACGTACATATAAGAATCTGCAGCTTTTAGGCAGGGTGTACACGGCTCATTGTTGGATCACGTGGTCGCTACCAGTAGACTCACGTGGTCGCTACCAGTGAACTCACGTGGTCGTTACCAGTAGACTCACTTGGTCGCTACCAGTAGACTCACGTGGTCGCTCCCAGTAGACTCACGTGGTCGCTACTAGTAGACTCACGTGGTCGCTACCAGTAGACTCACGTGGTCGCTACCAGTAGACACGTGGTCGTTACTAGTAGACAGACTGCATCCAGAAGAAAGTCAAATTGGGGCGAGGGTATCAAGTTCTTCAAGTGCAATACTGATAGCCTGAATAAGAAATGAAAAAGACTTGGAATTTAAATTTTAAACATACCCTTACTCCTCACTTTTTTACTATTTCAGAAGGAAAATAGTTTTAAAGGAGTATTAAATGAGAACATTCGCATGTTTCGTTCTCCAGATTTACCAGTTACGGTAAACATATTTCTATTAAGAAGACAAATATTGGGTGTTAGGTAATACCATTGAAGTTATGAACTACTTAAAAGTCATCAAAAGCCGTCTACTCATATTACAGTTAATATTGATAATGTTGGCACCAAAATAAAAACAGATCTGCCAGATAAGCTGTAATTTATAAGCATGTCGATGAACAAATAGACAACTTAGGCACCAGGGGTATATGGAAAGACAAATTTCATCACGTGCAACGTAGAGTATACCAAAGTGATTCCTAGCTGAATGCCGACCAGATGAACTGCCAAAAACTCCCCAATGCCATAGGTGAATTCAAAACACTTGAAAGACATAAATTATTATTGGACGTAAACAAACGAGAAAAATCTTTGTGAAAAAATTGAAATCTAGTAGACGGGAATCATAAGATACTCAACGTGGGATATGTTTTCATAACAGCTAAGACGCAGGACATGTTCCCTTTATGAAATAAAACTCACTTCAGCACTGGTACAACAAGCTTATATCCTACACTGATATCCATTAACAAAACATTAATAAATTAACCTATTCAGCCAAGTAAACACCAGCCTCAGGCTATAGTGGAAAAGCTCCATGACACTTGGAATTGAACGATGTAAACTGAAATTCTTTTATGAACATCCCACGTATTCGAATACAACACACACTGAAGTAACAAAATTTTCAACTAACAATACAAATGCGGATCACGAGGTGCATTCCTAAAGTTTATGCTCCAAAAATTTTAAAACAATTTAAAAATACGACATCACTTTATGTCCTTTTTCTATTGTCTTTTAAAATACATATTTTCATCTAGAAATTACTCATAAACTCACGAGAAAAATGTTCAGTGAAAAATATGAACGTTGGTGAAAAGAATCCGTAGAGCTCCTCACGTACCATTGTTCAGCATAGGGGCTAACTTGGCCATTTTGACAGCGCTCAACCGCATCGACGTAGCTTACATACTGTATTTCTACGTTGCGTCTCAGAAATATCTTCATTAGCAGAAAATTTGGATATTGAAGCAATTTTTATAGTACATGCCACGTACTATATTATCTAGAAACTTTTAAATGATCACGAACAAAGGATATAAAAAAGTGCATATTAATCCAGGGAAATTTTTCAGGATAAAACATTTTAACGCTCTGAACCTCCCTTTTTAGAGGGTAAATCATTAAGAAAAAATTATATTTTAGGTACATAAAATCTTTACTCAAGATTGCTGAATAAGGTGTTGAAACTGTTCATAAACTGCCTGTTTTTCTTCCGGTACAAAAAAATCCAAGTATTTCAGCTGCAAAACTTACACACTTCAGATTTCGTGATCCGGATCCTAATATCCTAGTACACCAGCTGGTTTGAAAGTGTGTGCATCACGTATTGAATCTATACTATAATAAGAGCTGCATCCGTCCGTCCGTCTGTTGGTGTGTCACACTCTTCTAATCGATAGCTTTGATAGCAACAAGGATAAAGCTTAAGAAATACAAGAAATTATTTTATTACATTATTTTTCTGTGGCAATGCAATTCCCTTCACTTGCATTATGGTATCCAGAACACACAATCGGTTTATTTTTACAAACAGAACTTTTTGTTAGACCTTTTTCTGTTGAAATTCATCATGATGCTTTGATATTTTTGATTGATAATGTGAAAAGAAATATTTTAAATTAGTTTGACCAGTAACCTGGCAACCACTTAGTATAAGGCCAAAGATTTCGGAAATTGAGTTATTGTTTTCGGAATTGTGATTTTCTTGAAAAACTTCAAAGAGATAGTAGAGGACATTTCAGAATAAAATTCCGGGAAAAAAGGTCAACATGGATAGAAACGTGTCCAACCGTAAGAGAGAAGCAGTAAGACTTCGACAGCAAGGAAGACGTTGTTAGTCCGATAGAAAACTGATTCTCCTCCCAAGCCCAAAACTGATTCGTTTGAGAACAAATTATTAACGGGCATTGCACTAGTAATATATAATAGAAATGTTATAATGCATGCAACCTTTTGAATTGATGTCAGAACGCAAACAACATTTCGGTGAATATCATAGTGTAGTATCAGATAAACAGCTGCGTAGCTTAAGGAACTTTTATGTTCATGGAAAATATCAGTTAGTCAATCAGTCAATAAATAAGAAACAACTTATTCAATCAATGACCCACAAATCAGTTCATAAATAACAAATAAGTCAGCTAATAAATGACAAAGAAGTAAGTCTATAAATGACAAACAAGACAGTCTATAAACGACGAACAAACCAATCTATAATGGCAATAAATAAATGAATATGAAGCGATTCAGTGTGTTCTAGATGAGTAAGTCAATAAAAAACTGAGGTAGCTAGAAGTTAGGTTCAAATTTTGACATTTTAAGACTGCTTTTTTCAAAGAAATTAGTGCCTTGTACCTACACTTAACTGCTATCATGAGTTTTCATGAAAACTAATCAAGATCTTCCGACCATTCTCTTCTGGTTGGGTCATATATTAGTATGTCCCCTGAGAGTGTAAAGCCTTGAGTATGAACCCCACAAGAAATAAAGACTGAACATTAATCCAAATTCGTAATCTTAAAAAGCTTCACATCTTTAAAAAATTTCCTCAACACTTTTATCCTTTTAGAGGCAAATGAAACTGCAAAAGTCTATCTCAATTTGAAAAAGATCGCCCTTGAACTCACAATCCACAATTGCGGCAAGCCCTTGATGCTAGATCCTTTCTTTCGATTTGTCAATGATGACCTAAGTTGAAATTGCCCCTGATGAGCGAATCATTTCTTGTCCTCTAACGTCCACGCTCATGTTGATCCATTTTCCATTTCAACCAGTGATGAAATGTTGGCAAGTTGTTTCAAGATACATACAGCGTGATGCTTGCTTCCTAATTATTTATTTGGAGAATTGGTCGTTTTTATTTGTTGTTACTGTTGTTTCAGTATCATCAATACCACTCATTATGCCTAAGAACGTCAAGGTCCAGAATTATACGAAGATTTAGGCTTCATTTCTTAATCCCAAGCTGATGATCGCACGTGAACATAACGTGTCGTGGATTATTGCGTTACATTTACTTAAGTATTTTTGCCTTCGAATTGTGTACTTCGGAACCTCCAGATCCTATCATGTATAAAACTCTTCTTCGAATTTGTAGTTGTATTTTACAGCTGCATTTTGCAAACATTGGTAAAATGCAAACGTGTAAAATACCTAACAATTTGATCGGTAATTTCATTTACTATAACCATGCTAAAAGACGTGTTTCCTGTAAAGTGGCAGTTTAGGGGATATCAGGCAACTTTTGAGCGTTTCAACACCAGCACATACAAGCTGCATCAAAATTAAAGCTTTAACCCTCAAAAATCTTTCAATTTTACGATATGTTTTCCATTCATGCATACTTTTTTTCATGAGCTAATTTTGTAGCTCAAATTTGCCATCACTCATACTTGAACTTACACACTTACGCAGATGCTTCCCTTAATTCTGAATACGTCGTGATCATCGCAGGAGGATGGAATTCATCTCGCAATTCCAAAAGTGCCATCTCGAGATCATTTCAAGAAGTTCGGCTCAAATTTGTCCCTCCTTTCGTACTCATTTCAAGAATTCTTTGCTCAACACGGTGCCTGAAATAGAAAGTAAACTTTCAATTTTACTGCTGTTTACTCCGTCGTTTCAGAGGCTCGGCGTTCAGGGTCAAAATGCCTAGTGCCAGCGAAGTTGTCAGAAATTTTCATGAGAGTAAATACAAATTCACACACGATCTAACTCGCCTACCTCCAACGAATAGGGAGGGTGAGGTTATCCAGTATGAGTTGAGTCCTGCTGTTCAAATGTGACTTGGCACGTAGTTTGTTAGCCTGCCTCTTGCATTCCTCGTGAGAAGTCAGACGTGATGGTAACTGAAAACTTGGCCACAGGCTAGGCTTAGGGGTGAAAGCTTTAAATTTGAAACAGACAATAACTAGTAGAAACTATTAAAATGTAAAATAAAGTTGATTTATGGTCTGTAAAAATGAATTTGCTCAAGCGTGGACACTCGTAATGAAATTTTTCATTTAGAGGTTTTAATGACATTGATATATGTACATTTATGTGGTTCATTTCTGACTTCTTTTAACAGATGAATAATAGGCAGTTACGTTTTGTAAAACCTTTACATGAAGACTTGTTTTACATTGACCTGAATATTTCCATTATATATCCTTCAATCGTACTATGAATAAAACATTTCAATTAAAACAAGTACGCTAGGCTCAATGGTGTATTCAGAAACGCATGCACATCCTAGAACTGTATTTCCATCGTCGTGTTGAATACACGCGTTGCGATCAACTTTCTTACAAAGATCTCCCGTTACACAATGGAGTTATGGAAGTATAAGCCTTCGCTCTATGTCACGAATAAGTTTCTTGTATAAATTCTTTGCCACGCAAGTTTGCTTGCATAGTAAAGCGTTGAGGAGCAGGCGACTTAGCAAGGCGCTGAGGATCAGGCGCATCAGTGAGGCGCTGAGGAGCAGACGATTTAGCAAGGCGCTGAGGATCAGGCGCATTAGTGAGGCGCTGAGGAGTAGGCGCATTAGTGAGGCGCTGAGAATCAGGCGCATTAGTGAGGGGCTGAGGATCAGGTGCATTAGTGAGGCGTTGAAAATTAGGTGTCGTAGAGAAGCGTTAAGGAGTTGGTGCCTTAGAGAGGCGCCTAAGGATGTCCGTTCCGGCGCCTGCGAAAGTTTCCCCGGCTGCTCATACCTCCGCTCGCCATGAACCAAAAAACGCGAAGTCGCGAGTGAAAGAGCCAGTGGCTTTAAAAAATACTGATGGACTTTAGATAAAAATCCGACGGAGATGAGTGAAGCCCTCTGTAGCTGGAGCAGTTGAGGGTTGTCTGTAGAAGCTGTGAATGAGCGCAGTGTTAAGGTGGGATGCTCGTAGGTGAATGCACGACCTTAATTGGATGCATCAATTTGGGTTGCTCAAAATAGACGATCTTGGTAGACAGTTTGTGCACTAATATTATGAACTAAGTTTCCGTGGAAATTTCACGGTTTAACAGTGAATCACTCTATTACAGATAGAGGGGCAGAGAGAGACAGAGATGGAGATACACTGTGTATTATATAAGTAGATTATACTTTTTGTCATACCTCTATGTTCGGAGACCAGATTGAAGACTTTGAAGATTTATCTTGGCAGTGTTAAGTATCAAGTTTAATTTCAGCGCTAGATTACCGTATATTACAGTATACGGTAATATACGGTCTAACTCACGAAGACTGTTCTTAACACGTTAAGTGCGAAGTGACCCACCGGTGGGTCAGTCAGGCTAGGTTCTGTAATTTTTTTCAAAGCTGCGTAGTGACTGTATGTACAAAGTAAAGATTTTCACCGACTAGGCAACCGCACTTAAGGTGTTAATCTGACAATAAAGTTAACCAAGGTGTTGGCTCTGCGTCGCTGTGCAGCCAAGAGGAAAAGTTCATGGTTTAATTCTAAAATGGGAAAATAGCGAGAAATGTTCAACTAAATTAAAAGAAATAGGCACGATAATTGATGATAGAGAAAAATGTAATTTCTACCCTAAAAGTTCGATAGTTACATACATATCGTTTTAAATTCGTTTAGATATTTGCTACAGACAAATGACACAATCCCAACTATGAAAACTAGCATCCTATGACTTTAACCGTTGTATTTCTGTTTTTAATAATAAGCCAAACAAATCTATTCGAATCAAGTTTTAAAATTTACCCTAATTGTAAAAGATCATTATTTAGTTGTTCATCGTTAATGAAATATGCATGATCTTAAATCTATCACATACACAAATATTATATGATTCGTGTAGTGACGTCGAATTTATATGGAATTTCTATCATGCAACTCGTCTCCGAATAATTCTTCGATATGATGTCGCACAGCGGAGATCTCGCAGCGGACGTTTTCATTGTGACAACCATTGCTTCTGTGCGGAAAATTGTCAACATTTTTAGAGGGGTTTGAATTTATTTGCCAGGTTTTGTGCTCTTGAGCAAAGACTACATTCCCAGGAGACTACGAAAAATTATCTAATGCATAAAAATTACAAAACCTGAAAATACTCCGTAAATCAGTTTCAGCATTGCCGCGTTCAAAGCTAAGCAAAGTGAAAAAAATTAGTCTGTTCGTACATTTTTATGAAATTTATAACCGAGCATTCCTTATGGGTCCTGAATGTCCTTTTTCCCAGTATTTTAATCCCCTTGAAATATTGGCATCAGGGATTACTGATGTTACGAGTAAAAATAAACAGACACGAGACATACAAAAAACAAATAGGAAACATGTAAATCTCTATGACTGGTGAAATTTGTCTCAAAACGATCACTTGCTTTATTTATAAGTCTTATCAGGAAGATTAAAAAAAGCTAGACAGTTCCCGTGGCAATTCCATGGTTTAAATTTAGCTAATTAGAAATTATTACAATTACGAATGTATTGAAGATTTACAAGCTATTGGATTTTCGACAAATGTTTTTCAAGCATACATACAGAACTTCCATTCTGTATCTTATCTACGGCTAACATGGCCTAGATAGCACCCGTGGAAATTCCACGGTATAGAAGTTATAAAGTTAAGAACCTATGAAATAAATACATTTTTCAGTTTTACCTGAGGTACTATCAGAACCTGAATAATTTCCACCAATGCATGTATACAGAACTTACATTCTGCATATTATCTGCCGATAACATGACTGTGTAGGGGAAGAAGGTGAATAATAGAAAAAATGGCATATTTTATAGTAATTTGGCACCTTTGATGTCCACAATACAGTGCTTATAATACATGAATATCCGTTCTGATTTCAGTTAAATAACTTTTTTTCAGTAATAGATAGGGTGTAACAGGATAGCCACACACTGACAGAGAGAGAGATGGAGATTCACTGTCTATTATACATAAGTATAATAATAAATAGATCTACTGACAATAAGTATAATGTATAAGTAGACGTTACTTGACTCGGTAAAGTTAAAAATTAAAGTCTATGAGTAGTAATTTAGAAACAGTCGTTTATTTCATTCTCTCCTACGCATCCTGAAATGGTTACTTTAAATTTAAACCAAGATATTTCTGAATATTTCTTCATTTAGAAAATTATTTTCCAAGCACTCAATTTCAACCTCCAAACTATAAAAACTTATCTTGTTCCTTTTTATAATTTTTATCATTCACTTTTTATAAACTGTTTTCATGATTTACACAAGCTTCTCATATCACTAATTTATTATCACCCGTTTTAACAGATGGTTTCTATGTTAACGAGCATGTTTAATTTACTGTTTTCTGCTTGAGCCGTGTGCAATATTATGCACTGGAGGAAAATTGAAGACGTACAGACAGGATCATAATATTATTGAAAATATTGCAGTTACAGTTTAATGCAACGGAAGTTGATGTCTCATATGAATACGCTACTAGGCACGAACACCACGCTACTAGGCACGAACACCACGCTACTAGGCACGAACACCACGCTACTAGGCACGAACACCACGCTACTAGGCACGAACACCACGCTACTAGGGCTCTTGAAACTAACATTTGCATTCATAAATATCGCAATTCCTCAAAGTTAGTGCAATCTACGTAGTAACTACAGCGCTATCCTTCCTTCGTTTATTATAGAGGAAATAACGGTCCCTGGAGCACCCAAGAACGCCAAATATAATGTCTTAATAGGTCTCTCCTAATCCCACTCTGATCTGCATAATTTCTCCGGCTCAGCAACACATTAAAGCTGCACTAAGAATTTCTGGAGCAGCAACGCTCGAACGACGTTTGAATAACCACATTGAAACATACAAAAGCATGATTCTCGAGGTATTTTGCATTTTAAACGGAAAGGTAATTATTATTGCAATTAAATGTAGGGTAATTAATTGGTTGGAATCCATCGTAAAAGATTTGTGCAGTGACGGTGTTAACCCATTAATGACGAATAGCAAGTCAACCTGCTACATCAAAAACGTTACATAGTTTCAATACCATATCGAAAGAAGCCTAGTAGGATGATGTAACTTGTTCAGAACGCGTTCAGTACTCGCCTCATTGCGGTTACGATACATTTTTTAAAAACCTTTACAGTATTGAAATTCTTTGACTTTTCTTAAGTGGCAAGTTGATTTGTCAGTCGGAATATGATGAAGTTTATTATTGTTAACTAAATTGCCTGGACTAAACTGATGCTGGTCCAGTAGGAGTTCACTGAAACGAGCAAGAAACGCAATACAAATAAAAGATATGGAACTTTGATAAAAAAATATAAAGAGGTCATGGGACTTCAGTTATTCAAGCAAGAATTAGATATATTGTGGGCCGATGACTGAAAAAACAATACTCAAAGGTCAACGGAGTTCGATTATAAAAACAATACTAAGAGAAGTTTTGAGACTTTAGTGACGAAAGCATCGATTAAAAAACTCTGCAGCTTTTTTTAAAAAGCAATACTCAATGAAGCTATGAGACTTTGTTAAAAAATCAATGATTACGAAAGTTATGAGATCATTAGCGACAATTAAATGAACATTAACACAGCATGCAATTAATTTCACACTTAAATTCCCACTCTTATTTCTGTCAAAATATAAGGAAGTTATGCTCTCAAATTATGTCTTTACTTGCTCGAGTATGCGTCCCCTAACCCTGAAGTATGCGTCCTCTAACTTGCTGGACTATGCATCCCCTAACCTGCTGGAGTATGCGTTCCCTAACCTGCTGGAGAATGCGTCCCCTAACCTGCTGAAGTATGCGTTCCCTAACCTGCTGAAGTATGTGCCCCCTAACCTGCTGGAGTATGCGTCCCCTAACCTGCTGGAGTATGCGTCCCATAACCTGCTGGAGTATGCGTCCCATAACCTGCTGAAGTATGCGTCCCCTAACCTGCTGGAGTATGCGTCCCATAACCTGCTGAAGTATGCGTCCCCTAACCTGCTGGAGAATGCGTCCCATTACCTGCTGGAGTATGCGTCCTTTCTCTTGTTGCTGAACAAGGATCTGTAGAAATTTAGCAGCAAGCCCACGCAACACGCCCTGCACTCAGCGGGAATACCTAAAAGCCCATTAATTAGATGGCAATATGGCACCATGCATTGCAACGCGCTCCTTATCATAAAATTCCATTGAACCTGATTATGGTCATTTGCATTCTAAATGGTTTCATATTAAAGGACCGGATTCCACTCGGACGTTGATCCAAGTCGCAGTGTTGTTTGCCAATAAGTATTTACATTTGGAAAGCACTCATTCTTATCTAAATTCCCTGACGTAATGTGAAATTGAGACCTAGTGAGTCTGTATACAACAGGAATTAGCGGACCATGAGTTTCCTAGGACATTAAGTACAGTTTTAACGATAACGCCATGCGGGATATCACTAATTGAAAGTGCATACATTATAAATAACGCGAATAAAAGGATGCACGTAATAAATTTTGTGAAGGGTATTGTTATTCATTGCCCTAAATGAAGGACATTAAAATTAAAATGTCACATCAAGTTCTTTGTTTACAGTGAGCATTCCAGGCTCTGGTCATTGAACTGAGAGTTGCTGGTTACTGAGACCAGGACGGCGAGTATCAACCACTAGAATTTTTTTAGATTATTTATTTGCACAATAAAGACAATAATTTATTTTATCAAATAAAATATTCGTTCAGTTTTGTTTAGGGCCTGCTATCAGAAAATTAAAAATTATTTGTTTGCTCTGTAAGAATATTAAGCGATATATTTTTACTAAATTATTTGTTTGGTTTCGTTGTTTCTTCATGAGAAAAAGTCTATGGAGGCTCGAGGCTTTCATATTAAATACGCTATGATATTTCATCTCTATTTCACCAATTCATTTTTCAATTCAGGTGAAACGATTTAATTTTTTGAGCTGTATATGAATAAATTTAATTGTGAGTTTGGAAGTTGTTATGAAGTAATGCAAAAATTATGTCTACGTAGTTTTAAAATATTTGTGCTTACCTGAAAATGATCAGAATGAAATAATAACAAATTCAATAAATTTAGTCTCACTAATTCGGTACGTGTAGAGGAAAACTTTCTCCATCAAGTGGTCAGAAAATTACATAATTTTTCTAGCACTTCGCTATGAAACTTACAAACTTTTCAATGAAGATGCTAAGGCAGAACTTTAAAAGTCTATATTCCTTGAAAACAATAAACAAAATCTAGAATAGAATTGAGCCTCGAAGTTACGAACTGTTCACGTGGTTGGTGCATTGCATCACGGATCTACGTTTATGATGTCGTTACATTTACACATGTCTTCAACATTCCTAATCAAAAGTACGGCATATCTATATGTAATGTTAAATAAAAGAATTGTTAAAAATTTTGAAGAAATGATAGAATGTAAAGCACATTCGTCACATTGAAGATGTAAAGCACATCCATCACGTTGAAAATGTAAATCACATTCATCACCTTCTAATCCGGCCACGGAACAGTTGAAAAAAGTGCACACTTCTCCATACATTGAGCATACCAAAAGTTTCGTTTTATTTTGGTTGCTTTTATTCTAATTCATGAGACGTTTCATACAGATCTCAGCTTACGCTGCCGAATTTGAGAAATGAATATGGCTAGAATATTTTGCCTTTGTTTTGCTGCTTCAAGGCAACAATCAATTATTTTTCTCGTTCCTCTTAATAAGATGCCACAGAAATTTGGCTCATAGTCATTTCATGGACAGTTTATCAATATTTATATAATTCTCTTCATAACGTGAATTATTGTTAATTCTCTAACATTACTAAATTCTGTTTTTTATTTGAAATAAAACTTGCGTCCCAACTCATAGAATTGCATTAAATATATTTTTTTAAATTTGATCTCACGACTCCTAGGCAAGCAGCCCTGAGGCTCGTGGAGAGCCGAGTCCCCAAGAAGAACGAATGGCTTCTGCCGTTCAGAAACTGCCATTGAATGTAGGGCAATAAAACTTTATTTGCCAAACCAATTCTTCTCTTATTGTAAAGTTACTGGGATTGTATTCCCATCGTTTGTCTCGAAGTTGAGGTGCTTCGTTAAGATGAGGGCTTCTGGAAACAGATTATCTCTGGAGAAGAAAAATTAGTGGCTTAGAATTTCTGAAAATTGGAAGAAACAGGTTTATCTTAATTGCAAAGGCATAGTAAAATTAAACAATGGTTTCAGTATCAAGAAGCGTACGTCTGCTGAATTAATAGTAACAAATAAATTGTTCAAGAATGTGTCACATCAATCCTGTCACAATGAATATTTTAATAGATGTATATTCCCTGCTTATGCGCCCCATGTATACGCATGCATGTTACTGAATGTATAGCATACATAACGTATCCACAATACAAAGCTTGAAATACAATTAAAACAAGCATTGTATTGTGGATACCACAATAAAAACTCAAAGCCCAATTTTTGAGTTGCGTCAGTTGGTTTTCGGGTTCCGTAACGCTTGGACACCCTGTATTACTGAGTTATAACCATTCAAAAACCAAAACTTTTTTGTAGTAGTCACCCTGTATTTATTCGACGTAGTTATTGCAGATCTCTTATTTCACCTGCCTCTCCGACAGCTCTTTCCACTTGGGAGAATATACCTGCTCTTGAATACAAATGCATCCTGGAATTGGTTAGGAATAATATTGCTGGAAAGCCTCAATTTTGAGTATACTTAATGCACAGGCTCTCATTGACGCACTTGTTGGGGTAAACTCACCAGAAATATCACTGAAATTATTGTAAAATTTAAGCTGAAATGAACTTTATAAATTTAAAACAGTTTCAGCCATCATAAAATGAATGAATATTCCAAATTTGGCATTTTCATTACATCATGTTACTTTTTTGTCCATAAAGCCATGTTTTATCATAAGAGATTGGAATCTTTCTTTCTTTTAACAAGGTTTGATATGGCTGCTGAGGTATGAGTGCCGTTGGATGGCACTTTATCGTTTACGTCCAAAATTTTCCCATAATTTTTCTTTTTAATCAGCCGAAGTGTATACTTCACATCTCAAAACACAATACAAACCGAATTTCAAAATCCTTTGGTCAAATGCACGGCTGGCTTCGTAATAAGTGACTACTATACGACCACGGCTTCCTGCAACAACCTGCAAGTGCCCAGTAAAGTCAGATGTACTGTAACTGTGAGTGGCTTAAACCAATGTTTTAAAAACACAAAGCTGCAAGCGTCCGTTGCAGGCCTCCTCATGTCATAACACTGAAGTGCTTACGATTGTGTGTCCCCTGTGGGACTATTTTAGCCATTGTATGAAAGAACAGGCCATCATATTTTAGTTTATCAATGAGAACTGCCAAGAAAATTTGATATCTTGGTTGGCTTGGGCTACTATTCTTAAATTAGTTGTATAATCTTAAACTATTTATCTGGAGATTGAAAAAGCTTCAAATTGTTTGTACAATTAAAGTTTCTGCTAATCAATCCAGTGAGCTCAATTACATAGCTGAAAAATTCACAATCAACTACGTCTTACTTTACATACATTTTCTCCCAATTTGATGATATTATTTTCACTAAAAAGTTTATAGATCATTTCAAATCACTAACCTGACATTATCATTGAGTTAATGTCAGTTAACACGAAGTATATAATAACATAATCCACTACATTTTGTGGAAATAACCCAATATTTTTTTTAATGCGATGGTGATGTTAAATTGAATTCTTGAATGCACATGAAATCATCTGAGCATTAAATATCCAAGAACAGAAATAGAACACAGCATTAAAATCATTTCAAATTTTCGAACTGAAAATTGTTGGCTGGATTTTGTTGACGGTTTTTTCTTCTTGTGCTGAATAACTGCAAAAAAGAGAGATTTCATTTCTCTTCAAGTTTTTTTCAAGCACTTGAGCTTGTTCCTCAGGTGTAAGCTGCCGCCCACTTCTGTTGTTTTCCTCCACTTTCAACACAGTTATTTAAAATTTTTATTCCTTTTAACGTTATTGCTTGAATTTTCTTTCAATTTCAGTATCTTTTATTTAATTTTTTCACTTCTACATTATTGCTTGAATTTTCTTTTACTTTGAATATCATCCCTTTAATTTCCTTTTTACTCTCAAAATGAGTGTCTGATTCTTTTTAACTTTCAATATAATTTTTGAAATTTCCTTCCACTTTCAAAACATTTTCTTTTGTTTTTCCCCTTTATTACATCTCTTTTTTACTTTCTTGTACTTTTAACATCGATTTCCCGATTTCCTTTCAAGTTTAACATCGTTTCTTGAATTTGCCATCATTTTTAGCAATTTCTTTAAATTTTCTTACCAAGACCTCAGTGGAACTCGCGACTGTTTTGCTCGCCTTCGAAAACTTGGAATAGGTTTCGCCCCATAGGCTGGCCTGCTGTGCCCCACTGCATTACAGTCCTAACTTGTAACTGAAACTTCGTTTTGAAATTTATTAGTTTTGATGACAAAACCTGCAATGAAAAAATGAAGCTTAATATTTACTGAAATAAAGATATTTGCTGGAAGAAAGGAAGCCAGTGGAAACAAAACACAAATACCAAATATTTAAATAGTATATTCCAAATTTTCGATGTTGAAGGCCTTTAAATTTCCACAAACTTGCATGCCCTCTTTGTTTTCAAAATTTAATTGTTTTCAAATCTTTCTACATAAGTTGCATCAAATTCACAATGTGAACAAATCTAAAATTAGCAATGTTATAACATCGAGTGCTCAAATACCCCTAAAACTAATTCATATTCTTCCAATCAAAACACACAATACATATTTAGAAGCAATCGAGCTCATGCCCAATTCACCTGGACATTGTGAAGTAATGCTACAATTGAAAGTTGATAGTCTTTTGTCAATTGCAATCTTCACAGTTGCTTATTAACTGATCGTTTTACCGAATGAAAATCATCAGTGCTACAATTTATTACTGATAGTTTGTATAACATTGGAATCAGTAGTGCTGCATTTTGTCACTGGTTGTTTTTATTGAATTACAATTGTCATGGCAGCGTGGAATTATTTCTTGTACTTATTGAATACAAATTATTGTTAGGGTAAATGAAAGGCTATCGTTCTTCTATTTGCAGTGTATTTCATATTATTTTATGAGAGCATTCTTGCTATTAAGGAAAAAATAGCAATAATGTTAAAAATTACAGTTCAGGTAGTTTTTTACAACATTTTGCACTTCTGTTCATAGATGTTTCTTCTGTGAAATTCCTGCCTTTTGTTAAAATTAGAGGTGAACTTCAGTTCGAAAATTAGTTAAATTCCGCACAGAACTTGCATTTAAAGCAAGTTTTAAGAGCTAGCTGCTTACAAAGCACAAAAATAAAACATACTTTAGCTAGTAAAATAATTCACAGGACAGAGCAGCGGTCGAAGACGCAATTTTCAAGGCCCTGCAAATTGTTTCTTATTTCTTCTGAGTAAAATAGTACTTATTTTCGATGTCAGTGAGTGTTTGCTTCAATTCTCTGTGCGATAACTTAAGCTGAGCTCATGAAAACTTGCAGTAAAAATGGAAAGAGGCTTTTTGTTTCGAGTGTTTAATTCTAATATTTGCACGGAAAGAGCAAAATTCAGACGAGCTCGTCAGCACAGACAAGAAAAAGGAAAAATCAACGAGTTGCAGCGCCGGCCTTCGCGAGACGTCAGTAAGAAATATCGAAATTTTATGGCAACTTTTTGGCAGCAAAACCTTTTTATTTAACACTAGCAACGGGCACTTTTGCAGGGGAATTTTTGTCTCCGGCTGGGTCACGGCGCGGTTGCCATCGGTTCAGAGGGACTGGTCGTTGGATTACTGCAAGTTGCGACCGGTTCAGAGACGTTCAAAAGACCGGTTCAGTCACGGTCAGCTTCAGTCGAGCCGCTCAGCACAAGCGATGAATTTTTTGTTAATTCCGGACTTTGATATTACGCTGAGCGGTGCAGACGAGCTGCAGCGCTAACTGCTGGAGGCTGTAGGCGAAGCTGTGTGATGCTGTGCACCTCCTGTTGTGGTGCTGTGCACCTCCTGTTGTGGTGCTGTGTACCTCCTGTTGTGGTGCTGTGTACCTCCTGTTGTTGTGCTGTGCACCTCCTGTTGTGGTGCTGTGCACCTCCTGTTGTGGTGCTGTGCATCTCCTGTTGTGGTGCTGTGCACCTCCTGTTGTGATGCTGTGCACCTCCTGTTGTGGTGCTGTGCACCTCCTGTTGTGATGCTGTGCACCTCCTGTTGTTGCGATGTGCATTCTTCTGTTGTGGTGCTGTGCACCTCCTGTTGTGGTGCTGTGCACCTCCTGTTGTGGTGATGTGCACCTCCTGTTGTGGTGCTGTGCACCTCCTGTTGTGGTGCTGTGCATCTCCTGTTCTGGTGATGTGCACCTCCAGTTGTGGTGATGTGCACCTCCTGTTGTGGTGATGTGCACCTCCTGTTGTGGTGATGTGCACCTCCTGTTGTGGTGCTGTGCATGTATCGTAATAGTCTTCACTGTACGTATAGTTACTGTGCACTTTGTACTTATAAAATACTGTAAACTCGTGCAGCTGTGGTGCTCTGTGTGTTCTCAGTTGCTGAAAGCAAAGTTGTGTACTACGGTGCTCGAAGCTCCACAGTTCTTTTCATTTCTGAGCACTGTAAAGTGCGCTGTCACTACATCATCAGTTGGTTTGCACTGTATAGAGTCTTGGTACGCACTGCTACACTTATGGAGCACATGTGATGAGGACAACACAAGGGGAATTTGTGTTTGAATATTCAAATATTTGCCTTTAGTTATACTCTCTGTCCAGTGCTAGGTACTGCATTTTGTGTACATACAGTTGGACTGACAAGTTGTTCGTTGTGCTTGATGTACATCACACCAGCAAGAGACAGTTCTACCCCATAATTAGGCACAGCAAGTATACATCAATAATTTGCACCAGACAACTGAAGTACACAATTACAGTACACAGTGTGTATTAGCTATCTTAGTAACAACAGGCATGATGTACGGGCTCTGTGGTTGCAGTCCAAAGAGTCAAGTCTCATAAAGCTTATTAATTAAGGCGAAAAATGCTGACGCTCGCACAATTACAATCTTGCGGGCATTTCGACGTTGATTGCAGATGAAGTCCACAAGAAAAAATTAGGAGATCGTCCTTTTACGGCCTGCTCTTGTAATTGATTACACACATTATCTAGGGTAGAATACCTTCGCACACCGTTGAACCTTCGTTGCATGTCAGGGGCTATGGAACTTGAATAGTTATCCCTTCACCTTACGGGCAGTTTCATTCCTGTGCATAAATTATGGTAATTCGTGACATAGTTTTGCTTCTCAGCAACCATATTATTTCTTGTGTTGTATCGAGGATTGTAAACGCAGTTAAGATTAGGATTAATACTTTATTTCAAAAATTTAGCTTTGCAGACAAGAATGAACTCAACAGAAATTTTAACCTAGTAGTCGTAATTTTCATATTGGACAATGTTAAAACTTTCACAACATGCAATACAAGTGAAATACATTCTGAGTCAAAACGAAAAAAACGTCGGTTTATCGATATAAAAAACTACCTTTATATTAGATTGTAAAAAACAGGTAAAAATGAACTTGGTCACAAATTTCACTGACTTATAAATCAGTGCTAAGCTGCAACGACCATTGCTTCGTACAGGATGATGTATGTAGAAGTAGTTGAGAGCGAATCCATGAGTAAGAAAAAGAAATAGAATAACAAAGTAACATAAGTTACGTACTTAAATCCCTCTAAACTAACCGGTTTAAAATTTGTAAATTGCTTGTAAGTAATTTTTTTCGTAATTTTAGTCAGAGATATTTATCTCAAGTAGAAATAGAACCAATGCACCGGAGTAACACCATCGGGAAACCCCTGCTGAACTCCTAGAAGTTTTGGCGTTTAAAAATACGGAGGGAAATTTTTTGGAGGGGCTTTGTGTTCCCAGTAGCGCTATATATAGTTCGAGGCCGGACACTCTATGCTATACGGTCGGGGGTCTTGTTTTAGAGGCTCATTACTTACCTCGGTGCCCCTCAGAGAATACTTGCTCAAATTTATCGGCAAAAACGGACACGAAAACCCGCTTGTAGGGGCCAGCGCAGTTGCTTCAGCGCCGGTGTTTGGTGCCAGACGGTTACTGGAGCCAGACGGTTACTGGTGCCAGACGGTTACTGGAGCCAGACGGTTACTG
>VCRD01000295.1:157543-193773 GCA_006783055.1 Trinorchestia longiramus
GGTGCCAGACGGTTACTGGAGCCAGACGGCTACTGGTGCCAGACGGTTCAAGGTGTCCCAGCGTTATGGGACCTCCCAAAAAAAAGTATTACTCAAAAATTTTAATTGTAGGAAAAAATACACCCAATAAAGAAGATAAAGAACAGTTCTGATTTTTTCGACGACGATTAATGTTCACCCTTGAACATTAATGTGCTCCTATGACCATACTTTGATCACTTTCGATATAATGTTTCAAGCTTCATCGTATTAATTCTTTGAATCTCAAATTAATTGCGACGAATTCCTCCTATGAATGATGTATTTGTTTTTGTTACATTTTCTTTTCGAATTCCGAGTTTTATGATGCGAATTGAGGGAAGAATTAAATTGTTTCTTAGGTTTACCTGATAATATTGAGTAATTGTTAATATTATTATTGGTGACAGCGTAGTATTTGTGAGCTTGATATTAATGAAAATCTAACAAATTCGAATAAATTCAATTTTCGAGTTAGTAGAACTGTTTTCGTGTGCTGAATGGATAAATTGTTCAACCAACGAAAATGTTGTAAATATGTAATCTATTTATTGATTGAAATAAAAAACATGATCTTAGCAAACAAAACATTGGTCCAATCATATTTCTAAATATAAAAACATGATCGAATTGCATGTACGATTACTTGAAATGTAATTGAAGAACCAAATATTTTCTTGATGTGTAAATAGATTTTTGCTCAATGCCAAATACAAATTTATTTTCTTGCTCCGATCATCATTACAAGTCGATGATAGTAGTAGAAATAATCCAAGTTCATTCTGATCCCATGTACAGTGAATACATTCAGCACTGTATTGTACTGTACTGTGTGATACTGTACTGTGTGATACTGTACTGTGTGATACTGTACTGTGTGATACTGTACTGTGTGATACTGTACTGTGTGATACTGTACTGTGTGATACTGTACTGTGTGACACTGTACTGTGTGACACTGTACTGTGTGATACTGTACTGTGTGATACTGTACTGTGTGACACTGTACTGTGTGATACTGTACTGTGTGACACTGTACTGTGTGACACAGTACTGTGTGATACTGTACTGTGTGATACTGTACTGTGTGATACTGTACTGTGTGACACAGTACTGTGTGACACTGTACTGTGCGATACTGTACTGTGTGACACAGTACTGTGTGATACTGTACTGTGTGACACTGTACTGTGTGACACTGTACTGTGTGACACTGTACTGTGTGATACTGTACTGTGTGACACTGTACTGTGTGACACTGTACTGTGTGACACAGTACTGTGTGACACTGTACTGTGTGACACTGTACTGTGTGACACTGTACTGTGTGACACTGTACTGTGTGACACTGTACTGTGTGACACTGTACTGTGTGACACTGTACTGTGTGACACTGTACTGTGTGACACTGTACTGTGTGATACTGTACTGTGTGATACTGTACTGTGTGACACTGTACTGTGTGATACTGTACTGTGTGACACTGTACTGTGTGACACTGTACTGTGTGACACTGTACTGTGTGACACTGTACTGTGTGACACTGTACTGTGTGATACTGTACTGTGTGACACTGTACTGTGTGACACTGTACTGTGTGACACTATTATTTCAAAATAATATAGTGAAATAGAATATAACAACAAAAACGAGCCATTTGGTCCATTGTTCGGCTGCTAGCCAAATCACATGCCGTCTAACGTAAAGGCATCAATCACGCACATGAACCTCAATTATACATAGATATTTCAATCACGTGCGCCCACCTTAATTATTTACAAGCATTTCAGTCACTCAAAAATTACGCAAACACACGTACACAGGCTCAGAGTTATGGACAGTAGTACTTTATCTAATTGGGGGTTCCTTTTTCAAAATTTATCTCGACGATTTTTGAACGTGTTCACAGTACCAGCAGAAACAATATTTGCTGGTACTTGATTCCAAGTTCTGGTAACTTTGACTGGAAAGAAGTTTAGAGCCTGGGATATCGTGATGGTTCTTAACATTATTTTGTGGCCATTATGGTTGGTTCGCACGCTATCGTCTCTGTCAAAAAACCACACAGTACAGTATCACACAGTACAGTGTCACACAGTACAGTGTCACACAGTACAGTATCACACAGTCCAGTATCACACAGTACAGTGTCACACAGTACAGTGTCACACAGTACAGTGTCACACAGTACAGTGTCACACAGTACAGTGTCACAGCTCGAGCCCTAAAATAAGCCTCACTCTCGTAGTTCAGAATACCAGCTGACTGCTCCTCGGAAGATAATTTCTCGAATTTTCAAGCCAGTAGTTTTACACAAAACCTCCAGTAGTTTTGCACAAAAGCTTCAGTAGTTTTACAGAAAACCTCCAGTAGTTTCACACAAAAGCTTCAGTAGTTTTACAGAAAACCTCCAGTAGTTTTACACAAAACCTCCAGTAGTTTTGCACAAAAGCTTCAGTAGTTTTACACAAAAGCTTCAGTAGTTTTACACAAAACCTTCGCTAGTTTCATACAAATATTTCATCACTTTAAACAAAAGCTACAGAAGTTTTAAGCAAGAGTTTCCATTTAAAGAGCAAAACTTTTTGGCTTATGTCTCTGACTTCCAAGTGAACTTTGATATAGAACAATGTTTCGCTCACATGTTAGAGAAAATCTTCAAAACTATTAGACTGAAGTGCAGCTACAGAGATTCAAACCGGTGCTGTTGAAAATTTCCCGAGGGAAATACAGGGACATCGACCTTCCTTTTCATGGAAATTGCAGTGGTATTCGTAAGCTCACATAAATGCTTTTACAGAGCCTGGTATTCCTGCAAACTCGAATATGTTCAGAGCTCCATCATTCAAATAGAAATTTTCTTTCTCCATGGTATTTCCATGTGCTATAAGTCTGATCATTTTTGTTCAAAATCTATTTTTCTAGGGTTCCTCCCTAAAAAATATCCCTTGCATAATTATTGAGAGTGGGAAATTGTATAATGTTTGCGACTCTAATGCTCAACATGTGTTTTGAAAATTTAAAAATCCGTAGAAAATTATGTTCACTTTGGCCACAATATCTGCTATTGGTTGCATCTTGAAGCGTGAAAAGCGATAGAGATTTAAAAACAAATCACGAAAATAAAACAAAAAGTTGTACTTCAGATTTCAAAGTAAATACAGTGAACACACTCATCGATTAGCGATGAACATCTAAAATTAATAAGAATTGTCACTTCGAAAGTCGTTTCCAGTTGTTTTGCGTTCTTACTTCCATTTAACAATTGATTTAGTCTGCGTTTGTTCATTGCTAATTTTTTACTAAGTAATTATCTTAATGGAAAGAAAAAATAGACTATAAAACAGAATAAAATATGACAATAGGAACTATCCGTTTGGTCCATTCTTGGGCTGCTACTCAAATTCCATACGGTCTAACGTAAAGTCATGAATCACGCACATGCACGTCAATCACGCCCAAACATTTCAGTAACGTGCGCGCACAGACAATAAATCAGCATGTGTGCGGTACTAGTGATAATATTTACTGCTCCTTGTCATTATTTACCTCGCAATGTAACTCTACATTCATACCTTACACGTCATTGCTTATCTTGCTATGTAACTATACAGCTATTGTTTCCCTCGCAATCTTACTTTATAGTTATTGCTTCCCTTGCAATGTAACTCTACAGTTATTGCTTCCCTCGCAATCTTACTTTATAGTTATTGCTTCCCTTGCAATGTAACTCTACAGCTTTCTAATTTATCCTAACGAAGCACTCGTTTGATTGCTTGACAGTGGCACGATTTCTGCGATCGTTGACATAGTTTTATTCAAAGTGTGGTTTCTTGGAAAAATGTGTTTTCTTTAGCATTTTAACTGATGTTTTGTCATGCACGTATCATGTCCTCAGGTAGCTTTGAAAGGAAAATATTTAAATTAAGATAAAATATTTCATACAAACACATTACACGTTCATTAAAAGCTGGATTAAATAAATAAAAATACCATTTATAACATAGATTAAAACTCTAAAACCCATTATTTTTTCTACGTGTAATTGTGTTGTGAAACCCTCGAAAAATGCTTACAATTTTCCTCTCCAGCCGTGAAGTTTGGGACAGAAGGGAAGAAGGAAGCTCTGAGACTTGCGTGATTGTAGGAAACTATCGCAACTCAACTGCCTGACCACAGCCCAGTAATGGGAAAAGGACATTTCTCGACTACGAAAAAATTCCCAATGCCTTCGTAATGAAAATAAATGAGCCCTGGGGAAGAAGGAGCTGAAAGATTTAATTGTCCACGCTCGCAAAGACTACACAAAAACTCCATAAAACTCGATCAACGTCGGAAGAAGACGAGCACAGGAGCCTGAATGCTTTCCTCTTCTGTTGCAGTTTATCTTCAATAACCCAGAAATAATTTTTAAAAAGTAAAGTGAGGAAGTTAATGCAGCTTTTTTAAAAGACCACAGTGAGGCTACATGTTTTCAAGAGCCGTTGTATGCCTGCAATGATCTCATTCCATATCATGGTTTTATTAATAAAGCATTAGTAAAACACTGAGCAAAATCAAGTAAAGAAATTATCAAATACGAGGCAAAACTTACTGAAAATAAATGATGTTTGAAAATTCAGTCTTCAGTATTTTAGTTGTGCAAAATGCGGATAATCTACGCGCAAAAAAAGGATTTATTCCTGAAGTGCTTGATCTATGCCCTGCAACACCTGACACGGCCTAAGAGTATGTGTCTTACTAGTGCTACATGAATATTCAGCCAGCGTGTACGTTCCTAAACATTCATTTGGAAATATAATTTGTATATTTTTGTAAAAGGATAAAAAGAATAAATAAAATTTATTTTCCCTGGTAATTGAGATTTCAATCCAGGAATGATTAACGTTGTTGGTGTCGTACAGGGTAATCATAGCAGTGGGCAGATTAATTGAGTTTCATTAATTAACATCTGTCCGCATGGAAACAACTAGTACAGAATATTCCTCTAGAGGAAAATAACGTCCTGTTTTCATAAATTTTGTTCTTCGTTACCCATGCGCTAAATTTACGGCCTGAAGTAGTTCTATCAGTGTTTCCACCTGACTATAAGTGCCAGCGATCAGAATTTACAAGTGTGCATAATTTTCCTGGGTTTCAAAGTTAGTCTAACCAGGAAAGTCTGCAGACTGGTCTGTAGGAGGCAGCATCGCTTGTTAAAAAGAGCTGTACAACCTGTCGCTTAGAGCGAGCGAAGGAGGCAGAAATTTTTAACAAGCATTGCAAGTTTAGGTTGAGGAGTGTAGACCTGAGGATACGCCCAGAGAAAAGGATTATTTTTGTCCCTATCAAATGAAATTTGTCCCTAAAGTTGTCCTCAAATGTGGCCCAACTAATTAAAGGACAACAAAAACCTTAATATCGATAATTCTAAGTAGTGAACATGAAAGTTGCGACAGTTGTGTGATGAAGTAAATTGTTTAAAGGAATAAAATTAAACGCAGAGTACCTAATAAAAACGTCAGTAAATCTTTCATTTTTCTTGTTAAATGCTTTTCATCTTGGCAACAAAGCGCTTTTATTGTACATTATATGATAGCTTCCGAATGAGTTAGCGGCAACGGTGTTCGAGTGGATAAGAAGATGGACTGAAAAAATCAAGTGGGTTACCATCGCATGCCTCTACATACAAACAATTGAACGCTGATCTTCAGGCAAGCAATTCAACGTACTACATATTAATAAACGGACTTGAAATTCTAAAGGCAGCGCATAATATTCATGAACGGCACCAAAAGTTACAGTTCCAGAATTTGTCTATTAGCTTCTACAGCACGTATATGGAGAACAAGTTCTAGCAGCAGAGGCTGTGGAGTGAAGGTACATGGGCTCCTACTAAATGAATGATTTAAAGGCAGGCGCTGATCAAAAGCAGGTTGTTAGTGGAGGCATGCCCAGGGGTGTTGGTCGTGGATGAATGCTTCAATTGGAGTCCTAATCCCTGCAGACTAGAGAAGGAAATGAAATGGTTTGAGTCAGGAGATGCGATTCGGCCCAAGAGGTTAAAACGGGAAGGTTCAATTAAACAAGAGGGTGTGGTCTGACCCGGCTGATACCTCCCCAGATCAGACTTCGTATGAGGCCGTTGAACTAAGAATAGCTTAATGTGACAACCCGATGCCGTTAGTGACATGAGAGACCACTGGTTTTAACAGATTAATAGCTGGCCCACGAAACCTGATATTTAGAACTCGTAATCTGAAAATTGTGAATATTTTCCTGAAATATGAAGGTTTTTACACGATTTTCTAAACTTTGTTAAGTTTAAGTCGTCGAGGAAAGATTGCCGGCCAGGTAAGATTTATCAGCACTAAAATATGGATGGGAAAATATACAGAACCAGAGACAAAGGTGCACTCATGATTGGAACTCCTAACTTCAACTTCATCAAATCATCTAAAGACAATAACTATTTTCAGAAATACTTCACACATGACCAAAAAATTTCAAAATACATACAAAAAACGACGCATTTGTCTTCCATGCCTTTCTATAACAAGAACGTGTAGTTAGACACAGCTCAGAGCTACGAAAAGCTAGTGACGATATTATCTTTTTGGTAAAAAGTTGTTCTTCTGAGCTAGCGTTCGTGGATAGAAAACTAAATCGCAGACTAAAATTTGAAAGCCGTCACAGTACACGGCGCAATTCACAGACAGACCCGTGCACTGCAGTGAAACTCGACACTGACTGCCGCCGTCACGGCTTTCTGACTTGCCTGAGTTGCTCGCTTTTGATGTAAAAATCAGTTTGATGTGAGGCCATTAACTTTGTCTGTCAAGTTTTCAAACTTACCTGGTTTCTCTCTGACAAAAGCATGAAAAAACTTTTTCATGTAGGTCATAGTATCTTTCCTTTTGATTTTACTCTAAGATACAATTAGCTTAAGTCAGTGGGAAGCACGAAATGGGGAATGGAGCTGTAAAACAGGCCATTGATAACTGGCGTAGCGAGCACAGATGTTCAGAAGCAAAGTACCCTGTGAAGTGGGTTTAGGTGCGGTACAGCAGCGTAAGGAGTACGTTGATGACATAACCAACCTCTAATATAAATTTCTCATTAATACTGGTTTGTTTTATGGTACGGTGGTGACGATACTCCATGCAACGGAAGAGAGGGAGACTTGAACTTGCGTTAAGACCTAAAGTATTACAATCAGAATTTTCTGATGCCGTTAAGTCGATAAATTGAGCTGGTACTAAGGCCAGGTAGATAATAATCTGAGTATTATCATTATCATATTCACTATAATTTTATTATATTTGTTATCAATATAAATGTTAATATTTCTAGTACAAGGAACTGAATTGAAGAAAGTATATGTGTGATACTATGAACAGTTTCATCAAACGTCGATTACAGATAGAATATATTGTAAATAACGCATGAGATGCATTGTACGAGTTACATGAAATGTATTGTACTTGATATATGAGATGTACATGTATGTATTGTAGAAGATTTACAAGACGTATTTTCCTGTATATATGAGATCTATATCATAAGATAGACTATTATGATCTATTGCAAAAATGTATTGTATTAATTGAACAAGATATACAAGATACATTGTAAAAGATGTATGGAATATGTAGTGCGAGATGTCTGAAATGTATTGTGCAAAGTATGCTGGTTGTATTGTAGAAGATGTATGGGGTGTGTTGTATTAACCTCCATGCCCGTAGAAATAAACACTGTATTTTATACAAGGACTATGTACTTATGCTCAAAATAAAGGCCTACAATCGTTGCTTGCAATCAAACAAATTATTTATCCAGCAATACCGTTAAACATCGCCTGCACGAAAATAACTTTGTTCAGTTAATTAAATAACCTTTAATATAACGGGAAAACAAAATTAAAATCTGCCAGTGAAATTGAAAAGTACACTCCAATATATTAGACTTCAACGCACAAGTTTAAATCTCTGTAGTTATGATGTTATGAAATTATAGGAAAAAGAAATTGCATTGCAATTTGTATTTTTTACATTTTACTATCCATGATGTGGTGCAAGCTTTGAAATCAAATAAGAAGATGACATGTATTTAACAGACGTCGTCTGGGTGTAGAGTCGTCATCATGGTGTAGAGCAATGCTCTTCAAAGTGTGGGTCGTGCGACCATACAAAGGGCGTTGCGAAAGTAGGATCATGATTTTCTTATTTAAGTAATAATGTTATTTCAGGACAAAATATATCATTTTTACGATAAATAATTAACAATAGACCCGATTTCTTTATAAACATTAAATTTTTCTGCTATATTTATATTTTATCCTATATTTTGCTAAAGTTAAAGGGGTCATACAAAAATAAAATCTTTTAAAGGGGGTTGCGGGGGATAAAAGTTTGAAGACCACTGCTCTAGTGCATGATCACATTCACCAGCAATATTATGATACGTTGTACTTGAATATTGTGTTTTGAACAGGAATAAATTAATTCGCATAATTTACTGATTCACCATTACCATAGTAAGTAATTGTCGTTTCAAGTTTTCGAGCTTCAAGAACAAACGAGCTCATTGTTTTCCTAAACGAATACATACTTATTGGAACAAAATTTCTTGCCCATGGGTGTTTTATTTAAGTTCAATTTTTCCATGGCTTTTTTATTTCTTAAAGTTGGAATTCTTCAGTGAAATCTATTTTTCTGATGATAACAACATTAGATGCTCCAACTTCCGAGATTAATTAATCTATTGTAAGCCATCAAATGATCTTACTTCTCCTAAAAGCTGAATAAATTAACAATAGTCTTCGTTGAGAGCAGAAGTCTTTTTATCTCATTTTTCTTGAAACGCCAACTTTGATGTCTCTTCGGATAGAATGCGACTTGTTCCTTTTATTTTACTTGCATTTGTCGACTTACGATGATAATAATACAGCTAAAGCTTGCAGCTAATGTTGCTCGTCCCCGTAATTCTTTCTGAGCTTGGTGTGTGCGTTGAGGGCGGCCGCAGGGTGTACACAATGGGTGTGTCTACACGCCAGTGTACACAAAATTACGTGGGAACTCCGGGTCCTGCCACACCCTCGTGTAAACAACCGCTAGCTTGGGAATTTCGTGCACAAACAACGGAAAAATGTTGTCAACAGATTGTCTCGAGTGCACGAGGTAAACGGCCTTGGCGATCTCACTGGGACCGAAACTATGACTAAAATCAGAAAATTATCAAAGGTCAAGTGTAAGAAACTGAAAAGCTATTGTAAATTTCCAGTTTTAAGTGTCTCACGAAATCATAATTGTTTTTGGTAAAACATAAAATGTGTACTTGTGCTATCAGTACAAAAGCATCAGGTGGTACTGCTGAAAGTCATTTTCCTAGAAGAAAGGAGACTGCGAGGACAATTCACCGAGACCTATAAATAAATATATAAACAGCATCAACTACATATGTCTTCATCGAAGGGTTTTTTGACAGAGACAAAAACGCGAGGATCAGAAATAACGGCCGAAAACTGATAATAAAAAACTACAAGACATCCCTGGCTTTAAACTTTTTTCCAGTTAATTACCAGAATCTGGACCCAGCTGTTCTAAGATGTCGCTTCTGCTGGCACTGTGAACGCATTCAAAAATCATTTTCACATATGTTGGGCAAGTAACACCCGGTATTATTAAGTACTGATTCAAGGGATGACCAGAATCGGCCGTAAAAATATGATAGTCCACGAGCCCTGTAATCACTATGTATTATACCTCAAGCCATATAATTATTGTGACGAATGAGTCGTAGTCATTGTGTACCATGAGTTATAGTAATTAATAGGTTGTTACCTATTAATTACCATCAGTCAGTGTTATAATAATTGTGAGCACGAGTCATGTAAAATTGTGTACCATAATTCATGCAATTATGAGTACTATACTATCGGTATATAATTATTGTGTACAACGAGCTATCTTATTTGTATCATAAGTCAAATAATTTGTGCATAAAACGACCCATATTACTGTGTACTACGCGTCACATAGTATGTTTTACGAGTCATGTACTTGAGTCATGTAACCATTCCATTACGTACCACAAATCATGTACTTATTAAGTTCCGAGTCATGCTATAGTTGAATATCGCGAGACATATAACACTGATGTAAAGTGAACCATATAATCATTGCGTACCACGAATTTTATCCATGTATGCAGAGTCATATTAATATGTACCGCGAGTCATATAACTATTGTGTACCAAGATGTGTGTGGTAGTTGAGAATCGCGAGTTCTGTAATAATTGTGTATTACGAGTCGTATATATTATTGCGTACCACTGGTCATATACATATATATGTACCACATAGTGATAGTCATTTAACTATTATGTGCCTCGAGTCAAATAAGTATTGTGTAATGTAAGTCAGGTAATTATTACGTAAAAGTTGATAACTGAAAGTATAACAATTACTCCTTCCATCTTTTTTACTCATGGGGCCTACGTGTGTTTGAGGAATGTGAATGACTTAAAAGTAGCCTGTGCGTGATTAAGGTGCCTTTAAGGGATTGACACCGTAAGTCAAGACGGCATGAAAGCCCAAAAATGGAAAACAGCTCGTCCCTGTTGTCATATTCTATTTTATTCAAAGTTAAATTATTAGCCCCTACATGGCATGGCTTCTAAAACTTCGTTGCATCAACCAGAGGAAAATACCCAAAGTTGATAACTGAATAATGCCCAAATGATGGAAAGTGAGCTTTCTCTGATATCGCTTATCCGAAGTATTTATTAACATTGTATTCAAAATTGCGTATCTACTGTGTAGTTGAATATTTTGTAAATGCCAACCAGAGAAAGAGACTGATCATTGTAGTGGAACAGATGATGAGTCAAGTATTAAACGATTCAAGACGGAACAAACATTTTACAGTGTTGCGTTGTGGAAGTAGCATCATTATTTCAGTTTGTTTTTCATCTGCTGGCACATGAGATCTTAACATTCTAAGACAAACAAATTTCAAGCTTTTTCAAATTTGGGAAAATCATTTTTGTAATTACTGAATCATTCGTGGTATAAAGACTTTGGGTGTTTCAGTAAGACAACGATCCAAAACACACACAATACCAGTAATTGTGAGACTCAATATTCATTGTGTCAATTTTCTCTAGGCTTTGGAGAGTTTCTATACTTAAATCCAGTCACAGCCTCAAATTCTACGTAATTGAAAGACATTGTGTATTAAGGCCCTTATTTCTGTTTGTATAGCAAAAATCTTTCCCTGATATATAAGGAAAGTGCCTGAGAGTAGCAATTTCATTTTTTTGTGAAGAAGAATAATATATAGCTATACTGTAGGTGACTACAAAACTCACGCCTCATTTTCAACAGACGTATAGAAGCTTTTGTGATAGTTTCGCGAGGGATTATGATTTTGAACCACAACCAAGAAAAAATCGTGGTATTTGATTTTCTTCTATTAAATAAATTTTGTAAAATATTTTTGTACGATATCGAGAAAATTTACTGGAGAATAGTAACTAAACAAACTCGTTTTTACAATCTAGCTTTACACTCCCCATGTGGTTTGCTTTTTAAATACATATATGACTCTTGTTATTTATCGAAGTACCTGCTATAAATCACACTTGCATACATTGCACACTGTTGCGTTCAAACGAGTATCTATTGTGGTGAGGTAACTCTTGTTCATCATTTTTAGTGCCCAAAAATGAACAAATTTTAGGTTGGAAAAAACAAACCTTTGAAAACCGGTATCTGTTCATTGATTCCGGCTCTGCACGAAGTTAAAATACAGTTGCTTAAGAAAATATTTTAAGCTCTTTAATATTGCGTAACTCACTTTATGGTGTGTAAACAGTATGCAGTATATCGTGTAGAGCACACGGTAGAGTACACAAACTAGTATGATTCTATTTTTCAAACAATACGGATGGTATGCATATATATATACCATGGTTGGATGGTGCATGTATAGAAGAGATATAGAATGTTGAATCAACAGATACATAACAAAATCTGTCTTGGTACTCGAGAATAACCTAGTACTGTTCGAAGTACTTAATTCAAATGCATCCGCTGTAAATTACTGCTCAAACCTTTCAGACTCCGTAATTCAAGTGTTTATATTTCCCTGAGATAAGTTTAAAGAAAACGAAATACAGGCTCAACAATATTATTATTATTATTTATTATTGTTATTATTTTATTACAGGCTCGACAATATCAAGCTTAGAAAGTAATTTCGAAAATGGAAAGCCAGTTATCGAAAATCAAGCCAAGCACTGGTTGTTCACCGTCCTAATTGCCATTTGGTAGCGTTTCTCCAGCAAACGCTATCACACTGCGATCAGACAGAACTTGATGGCGCATTATGGAGCCATCAGATGGACCCTCTATCGGCTTTTACTGATCTCTGGCCGTCATCCCTCTCCCTTTCATCTGCAGCCCTCAGGGAGTCACAAAATCAACTTCATGTCCTCGTAAGCTGCTCTCAGATCAAGAGTCTAACCTTTTCTCCTTCTTCTTGGCGAGTAAATTCAGTGCATCATTATTATTGCTTTGGAAAGTTTGCTAATTTTGTCTACTTTGAAACAGATTTTTAGTTAGTTCCCATCTTGTCTGAAACAGATAACTAATTAGTTTTAGTTAGTTTTAATACTCCTTTTGGTCAAAAGCAGTCCGTGTATACAACTTTTGACGTTAGTCCAAAACAACTGGTACGGAGGGCAAAAATATAAAAATGTAACTGATAAATTATATTTTCTGCGTTATGCATTATACTTTTAGAAACTACGAGAAACAAATATAAAAATGAGTTTCATTATGAAATGTTTTTTCATTTAAATTTACTTGATCTTTGAAGACCATCTTTGAATCTTTCTAGCATGGCTTCCAAGGTGGCTGTGAGTTCTTTGTTTGCTAATACATGCATTTTACGCCTTTGGTTACCATATAGAGGGTTTTTGCTTCGTTTTTCATTTTCCTGTAGTTACAGCGGGTGGTCTGAAAAAATCCCCTGATACCCTTCAGTAAAAACCGATCATGTTACATCCTGCTTAACAGGATCTGAAAGAAAGCAGTGTACGCTCTAGTTCTAGCACACTCAAGACTACTTTCTATCACACACAGAAAATGGATTTTCTTAAAGACACTAGAAGCCGGAATGTTGTTTTCCGACTATGCCCCGACGGCTTCCGACCAAAAGGTGTTTATTATTTACTAGCTTCCCCTTCTTCTTTGAAAATAATTGATTACTGTCGTCTGTCGTAAGCTGTAACTCAACGATTCGTTTTTAATGCTAATTATAAGAAAATCAGTCGACTACCAATGTTGTACCACAACTTGAATCTGATGGACAATAGTTAATTAAACCCAGCCTGAAGTGCAATCTGTTTCTGAACCAATAACAGTTGAAATTTCAACTTAAAACGAGGTTTTCCCTTAGAAATAAAATTGCTCACATGGCTGTTAATCGCTCTCATAAGTTTAATTATTGTTTTACTTTAACACTGAAAGTGTTAAATGACTTTTCTGAGAAATAAACTCATTTTTAAGCTTACTCCAGAACTCTAAAAAGTACGAAACGTCTCTGCAAAATCATGCTTTATGCTTAAGCGTGAAAAGGGGTAAAAAACACGGTTTGTTTCAAGTATTTTAAATTTTTTTATTCATACAGTTAATTTACGTATAAGTTACGCTAAGAGCACACGATTACCCAATATTGTATACTATGTTGATACAAAATAATTCTCTTTTTCTTACCCACGGAAAAGTTACTGAACATGTCACTCTTCCTCTTCTCATTCAGCCCAGCGCTGTCACTCATCATCGACCCAGTCCGTCACTCATCATTTTCCTCTTCCATAAAGAACCTTGACGGTCACGCGCAATGCAGAGACTCTTCTTGTACTCTGATGTTTCTCCTGCGCATCATCTGCTGCTTACTGACACCTACAACTTGGTTTTTCTTAGTCGTGACACTCGGCTGCTTTTTGGATAATAGTGCGGTACGTCAGTTTAGTTCATTTTCACTAGTTCTAAACTGATCAACGTGACTCAATTTGATAGCATAAATTGGTGGGCAAAGAAGGGTTCATTTTTACGTACTTATTTTCTAAATTTTGGTCATTTCGTTCTATACACATTTAAATATTCATCGTTCCGTTAATTCGTTGTATGAATAAGCACTATTTCCCTCGATGTAGTGAAAGCATTATTGGATAAAAGAAACTTCCAGTATTGCTTCGCATACAGCAGATCGAAGTGAGGTTTGCAAATCAGTAACACTGAACAAGAATTAGGTTTTGGCAAGTATTTATTAGAAAATGAACAAGTGAGACCTTAAACTTAATGTATACACCTCATGTGACGAGCGAACATGGAAGAACGATTATTATTAAAAATACCTGTAGCAACAACTTTAACAAACGAATGAATTTTTTTTTCAAAAATGTTCTGCATTGGTTAGTAGAAAAAGTGTTAGTCTCCAGCATGACAATGCAAGCACACACGCTGCAGGATTAACACGTTTCCTATGATTCCCTAGCCGGTGCAAATCTTTACTTTTTACACATAGTCCCTAGAAAGCTTTGATAAAATTACAGAGCCTAACCTGAGTGACCTACCGGTGGGTCACTTCGCAAGAAATGTGTTAACCTCTAAAAATAAAGTCGTTAAAATAAAATGTTCTAGCGTATCCTTCTTCCCAGTTGAATTAGCGCCTACGGATTTCCCCTTGTTTCGATTCCTACAACATTTTGTAGGCAGTAAGCCGTTCAGAAAGAGAAAAGAAGTTAAAAAACAGTCGGTTGAACTTTTTACATGAAAAGGAATATGTTCCTTCGAATCTACCTTACCTTATACATGCAGTCGTTTAAAAAAATGATGAAACATTATTGAACAAAACTATCAGATGAGCATGGTTATATTCGTTTTCCTCTTCTTTCTGGCAAAAAGTTATAACTTTTCTAACGCTTTTATACATACAAACATCTTCCTTAGACTGTTATCATACTCAAAGTAGTGGATTAATTTTTCACATTGTTGTAATGCGTGAATTAGGTTTGAAACATATTTTAATCAGGACTGACATTTAAAAGTTGCAACCACATTGTACAATACGCGACTACCAACTGAGTTCATCCCGCCAGGTGGCCGAGCTTCTTTGAAGGTCCGTGCCCTTTATTTCTGTTTTCTTTTACACTCACGCTGTATTTTTAATAGTTTTATTTTCTGCTTGTAACCCTTGAATTTTCCCTTCAATAACCTCTTCTAGTAGCCACGTGCAGAGAGCGTGTGCAGGCCCACGTTAACCCATGGAATTATGCGACACATGTACGATAAAAACACGTGGGATCACGTCGATGCTGTTCGACGGGACTTCCATTACAAAACTTCTTTACGAATCCAGTTAAATAAAATTGAACTGACTTATTCTATAGTTTTTTATTTTCTTACCGTAAAGTTTACGAAATGATTCCGGTAATATTTGTCATTTGACACGGTGATAATGTATCATTTTATCCTGGAGCAACTACATGAATACTGAAACATGGGTCGCTTAGAAAGCTTTAATTTGATAGCGTTCGTAGAAGCCGAGAGCTCGCGTTTAGTTTCAAATTTGTTAGTGCACCCATCAAGTACGCCACTCATTATGGTTCACGTAAAAATAGCAAGCACTAATTGTCTGCCCTCATAATCACGCCCTATTCCAGCTTTAAATTTAATGAAGCTTCTGTGAGGCCTCTGATAATTCTAATCAAGATCACTAATCACTGTAATCTTCAGTGCTACCGGGCATCTAATAACTAATCGAGCTTACAAAGGGAGCGAAACTATTTTCATAATTAAAGCCTCAGGTAATGAGAGGAAGGAAGCGGCAGGTAATACAGAGGCCATCTTGTCAGTGATTGTTTTGAAGTATGACATTTATGAGAGGAGTTAAACACCACTTTGCAGCTCCTTTAAATGCCTAAAAATAAAAATCTCTGTAAACCTGCGCTGGGCTTGACAAGTTTATTACAGATAACTAATTTTCTATTGATAGACGTTATTTTCAAGGAGGAATTCCAATCAGTTAGACAGTCTTTTTTTCCGTTAGTTGAAATTTTTATCCCAAATTAATGAAATTAATGTCTCGTTCATTATAATAGATTTTTCGAGCCTACAAAGTGCAATAAAAATTACCCAAACACTTTGCTCAGCTTAATTGCAATGCTCATTTAGTTATGGTTTTATAATTATAAATAATACATTCCATTGAGCTTTTGCACGTTATGTGATGATAATGGGTAATCAGAGCATATCTAAAGTTTAGATTGAACCAAAATATTTTTGTTGATACTCCAGCATTCATTTTCTTCAGCTCAGAGCAAAAAAAAACTCATCATGAACGCTTTTCTTTGGTATCAACTGTCGCACGTGCTTTGCGTTCTTAAAAAAAATTTAAGAGCAGAAAATAAGCATTTCGTGCAAACCAATCTGAATGCATTTTGCATTAAAAGAAGAGCCAGCGTAAAAGGAACATTATTTCTTATAGCATTCAAATATTAAGTTACATGAAACATTTATTATATGATTGATAGTTTATGATAGAACATTTAACAGATATTTAAAATATTCCCTGTTACGTTATTTTTTTCTTTCGCCTAACATGTGAAATTTCCATTGCACCGACCAAATAATAAATACTGTAATAATTGATTTTATGATGATGAGTGAAACATTGTAGATCTGGTTCTTGCTTTAACAATTGCTGTCGTGAGCCTGAACACAAATACTTATTAAAAATTCGACAGTTGACGGCGAGGGCATATTGCCATGTCTATGTTCATTGTACCACTCAACAAAAACTATACGTATACTCGTTTCGAGTTTGTTTCAGCATAGAGTTAAGGAAATGTACTCAGGCAATGTTGATCCTCGGACAAGGACGTCGTTAATTTGAGAGATGCTTAAATTACTTTCACAAAGGGAGGCTTCTTAGTTCTATCTCTCCAGAAATTTTATTTTTTCGTTAAGCAACAGCCTGAGCATCTATACGTTTCAAGTAAAGTTAATCACAGTTCAGCTGTTTGGAACTTTCGAACGAGTTTCACTTACTCTCTTAAACATTACAGGTCACTATAGATACACTCTTATATTAGAAAATATGCTACAGGGAATCATCAAAGTGAGATGCAGTGGTCAAGAGGCTGCGACGAACAACTCAACGACGAGAAGCAAATTGTTCCCATAAAAAACTCCGCCTGAAGAATCAACTTGATTCGATAAGTCCAAAGAGAAAAATGAGTATAAATTTTATCTATACAAGCTTTACTTATACACAAACTTCATATGCATTATGTATTATGAACTAATAAACTTTAATTTTAGATGCTCCATATAATTAATTTGAAGGAAATTCCTCCGACAAAAATGTCCTCCAGAAGAAATAACTTTCTATAATAAATATGAAGGGTGCGCATTCCGCATAGCCCATTACCAGACCACACGTCCATTACATCCTCCATTGAATTAGTCGGCCCATTACACCCGTAGTCCCCCCGTTGCTCCCGTACTTGCTCTCATACTCTGCAAGCTATTAATTGCAGTTAAATCAATAAACAGATTGACAAAACACAGCGGCGGTTGCTGAACGGAATTTTCTGTTCCAGAAGAACAAAGATCTTCAACCACTAATGGGGTACATAAACCCCGCGAGACGGGGAGGATGATGGTGGCAAATAAAAGTTTTCTGAGGCTAAGTGGAGCTTAAACTTGGTTATGTAAGTTCTCTGAGAATTAGAAGTGCATCAGCACTGTAATGGGTCGCAATGGTTATTTCTACGAATAATACTGACATCGACTAAGAGTATGTGTTGTATGAATTTTCGTGTTAGGGGACGTCCAAAGAAAGTCTTCGTTAAGTGAAGGTTTCTAGTGAAATTCAATATGGAAATACATCTAAATTCAGCGAAAACTGGACCTGAGATCGTGTTTGTTCGCAAGCATGGAAATCAACTTACTTTTATAGCCTTTCGGAGTGCAACAGAGCCTAAATGAAAATTAATTTATGTTATTTTAGATTCATTGTATTTTTCTCACACTGTGACACAGTTGCAACAGACATTTATAAGTTACTATTCGGGACACAGATACGATTTCAAAAATGTACTTTCATTACACAGCCATTTCCAAAAAGTTTAAAATGCAATGGTACCTTGACATACGGATGTCCTAACTTAAGAATTATTTAACATACAAATGGCCACTTGGTTCCGATTTTCGCCCATGGAAATCTGAACCAAAAAACATTCGTATGTTGGGCGGAAATCTGAACCAAATGGCCATTCGTATGTTAAATAATTCTTAAGTTAGGACATTCGTAAGTCGAGGTACCACTATCCTATGAAGTCTTCAGGCTTCGTTAGCTTCTACAACACTGCGTACACACGCTGACGACCAGCCGCTTGAATATGACCCAAGACGATCGTCAAATCCCAACTCTTGCTCTTTAATCAGCGGCAGACAGGGACGGTTGTGCTGTCACTGGTCCGTCAATGGGACCAATGTCTCAGCGGTTTTGGTCTGGTGGCCTCCAATAATTCCCACCATTACCGCCGCCATTGTTCTCACAATGAAGGACATTTACGAAGCGGGGAACGGGAACGCTTTGGAACGGTCCTTTCTGACGGACGGGCATGATTTCCACTCGACTTAAACTTCATAACTTTCATGGGAAATAGTAATTGGGCTCTAAGTGCGCTCAAGAGTCTTAATTTGTTTCTCGGATTGAGGTAATTTCAGAAATTCATTTCAAAAGCTTCTACCGAAAACTTTTTAGAAAGTTAGCACCATGAGGCACATTTCTTTGACACTTGAGAGTTTTACCGAGAAATTGTCAGAGTCGAGAAAAAAAGCTGTCATTATTTTAAGATTTAATTTGCACTTGAAATACATGAACATTTGTCATAGACTTGCTTTGACCTTATGTATTTTATCGCAGGAAAAGAAATTTCGATCTTAGGAGAAAAAAATCGTAATATAAATATTAGATGAATAATTTAGTTGAAATAAGAGCCAAACTTCGAGCTCTGGTGGTAAATTACAGAAACATAAGGTTCACAACACGATACAGCATAATGTTCACCATACGTTACTTCATAATGTTCACCACACTACGCAGCATAATGTTCAACACACGTTGCAGCATAATGTTCACCACACTACACAGCATAATGTTCAACACACGTTGCAGCATAATGTTCACTACACGTAACAGCATAATGTTCACCACACTACACAGCATAATGTTTACCACACGACACAGCATAATGTTCACCAAACTATACAGCATATTGTTCACAACATGACACAGCATAATGTTCACCACACGACGCAGCATAATGTTCACCACACGACGCAGCATAATGTTCACCACACGACACAGCATAATGTTCACCAAACTACACAGCATAATGTTCACAACACGACGCAGTTCTATTTAGCGCGTTTTCTCTTAAGTTTTCCTACACCGAACAAGAAGACGCAATTTTTTCGTTCTCGAATGCTGGCAAGAAAATTAATTCCACTAATGAAACTTGATTTTTTCCGAAATTAAAAAGAAAGAATACGGAAAATGCAGTATTATATGTTTCAAAATACTGTAAACGCTAAACGTAATATTCTAACAAAATGTAAACGCTAAGCATAATATTTAACAGAATGCAGACACTGAACGTAATATTCTAACAGAATGCAAACACTGAACGTAATATTATAAGTGAATGTAAACGCTATGCATAGTATTTAACAGAATGCAAACTTAATATTATAACTGAATGTAAATGGGAAACATAATTGATTAAATCTTGACGACGCTACAACTTGACCTATCTTTTCTGTTATATAAAAATAGTTCTTCAATTTTAAATCTATGTTATCATTTTTAATTTGTTTTGCCGTGATTTCTTTGAAAATTTCTGTCCACCTTTTGCAAGCAGCCTTTTTTGTATTATTAATTAGTATTAGTATTACTGATTTATGTTTATTAGTTTGATTGGCTTAAGGATTATTGATTGGTATTGGGATTATCGATTAGCATTGGTATAAATGATTGGTGTTGGTAATACTGACTAGTATTGGTATTATTGATTAGTATCGGTATTACTGATTGTTTTTTTTTCTGAAAATCTTCAAAAATGATTACGACAAAATTGATTGAATTCTGTTACTGAGCACTTCACGAAACTCAATTAAAGAATTCATCTAAATTCTAGCGATGAAAAATAATCCTGAGATGTTTGGGTAAAATTTTGTTGCACATACGTTGATTTTCTGTGTATAAACTCACTTTTTCGACATAAGAACAAATCATGAGAACTAAGGCCAAGAAATTGAAAAAAAATCATATCAGGGTGTTTTTGCTGTGGGTGTCAAGTCTTTCAGGAAAAACTCACTTATTGACGTCGATCAAAATGTTTGTTTATCATATAAACCACACTCAATATTCGAATTTCTAAACTTCAACAACGATTTTAACACGAATGCTACGAAAGGGAGAAGGTCAAAGTGACCTTCCAAGATATTATGCACAACACGATTAAGCCTTTGATGCACTTTTAAATCTGTGTCTTATTTAAATTTTCATTAAGGTATCAAATGATTTACAGTAGTATTGCTGTACATGAAGATCCTATGAAAAAATGATAACACGGACACTGAATGAATGTTTTATTAAATAATTAACAATACCTGGTACTCACGAGGTAATCATCGATACGTCCTGGCAGGTAATGAAGCCTAGAGTTGGATGAGCAGGAAATGAATCACAAAATTAGATTAGGAGTTAATGTAGCCTAGAGCTGGATTAAGAGGTAATGAAACCCTGAGTTTTATTAAGAGGTAATGAAACTCAGAGCTGGATTAAGAGGTAATGAAGTCCAGAGCTGGGTTGGAAGGTAATAAAACACAGAATTGGCTTACAGACATGCGTTGCTGGCTATCACCCACATACATCATCCATTTACAGTAAAATTTACGATTCTACAAGTTTAAATAAAAATCTGCATTTGCAATTGATGTTTTCTAATCCAACTTAACCACTTAATTGTTAGGTATTAACTTCATTTTAAGCTATTAATTCAAACAAAACATCGTTTGTGTTCAACGGCATCAAATTATCTGTAGATCAAGCGTGACACTCATAGCAATTTTAAACTTCGTTCTAGTTGAGGGCTACGCGTACACTAATTTGGTGAACATCTGGGATATAGAAGTATAGAATTTTTATCATCTAAGTAAGAAATGTTTGACATATAAGGGGACAGGCTATAGCACGAGTTAAATTGAAAAAATAAGTGTTCAGAAAGAAGTTTATTCTTTGATGAAAACCTGTAAGAGTCTAGTTTCTATTTGACTGATTTTTCATATCTATGACAAAACCTTCTGTCAGTTTGAAGAAATACACAATTTCCTTATCCTAGACGAGGGTAAAGTATGACTTCAGACTTACACACGCTACACCACACATATTATCATTCACTCCATGCAGCGCCGATATGCACTCAATAACTGAAATTAGAAGAGTGTAATTTTCAAGTTACGTTCATGTATTTTTGTGTGGCTTCTTAATTAGGCACACGTTGCAGATACTAGGTCACGGAAAGAGCACATGAGGCCTAGAAAAGTACTATGGTTCACTACAGGGTGTCTCAAAAAATGTACTCACACTTCGAATGACGAGATCCTTTATTTATGAACATACAGTGAAATAGAATAGCTTTGAATACAGAAGACAAATGTGATTAAAGAATCATGTTCGCAAATGTTCGAATTGATGACCATTATTGTCCAGACAACGCTGATAACGCACACCAAGGGTGCGTTACATTTACATTTTTTTGACACCCTGTATTTCATTCACATGTTTTCAGAGAGCAAAAATTTCTTTTGTTGCGTTGCTACCGCAGCCGTAATGTTACATCCCTTCGGTCCACCAATTATTGATTTTGTATTCAATGAAAGCCTAGAATTTCAAGTTTCCAGTTTAAGCCTACGATTAAAACTCTCCAATTACTGGATTGATGGAACTCTGTTTGCAGTGCAAAATACAATCTCACACGAAAGGTCTCGGTTGAATGCAAGTTTCTGTTCACTCCCGTATAGGCCCCAAACTCCCCCCCAAACGCAATCTAACTCCACAAGTAGGTGCAGACCCAAAGGCATTCACCAACAAATTGAACAGACTCTGCGGTCGATAAAGTCCTCCGCACGGACGGAACAACGTCAAAGCACCTGGTCTCAAGTTAATGGTTATAAATATAAGCGTTTCTCGCTGAAATCGTTGTAATTTTGCTGCTGGATCGGTTGTTGATATAGAGAAAACGGAGCTCGTTTTGAATTGTGAATGTAGCAACTCGTCATGGCTGTTTTTTGAGAAGATGTAGGTGAAGAAATGCTTAGGCTCTAACAATAATTGTGGGCACTAACTTTGTTGGATTTACCTTTATGCAGCCTATAAATTTAATGTGAATATTGGTTGTATGTCAAATGGTATGCCGATAGCCACTAGGAATATTTAAGAAATGCTTTTCATTCACGTAGCATTTGCACATCAATAACTGTTTCACTGATTGATTAAATGTACTTATAATTCATCAATAGCATATATGACATTATTAAAATTTTTCAAGGATATGATTTCATGCTAAATCTTTTGTTTATGTAAAAACAAAAGGCTGTAGAATGAAAAATCCAATCATTACAAATTCAGACATTTTAAGGGTTTAATCACGAACAAACAATCAAACAAATTCTGTATTCCAAAGAAGGAATGTATCGGAGAACGTTAAGAGAACTAATCGTAAAAATGAATTTAATCTAACGCATTGGCTGTACGCAAGTATTTTCGCAGCCCATTGTAAAGCAATGCATTCATATATTCAGATTTAAATGCAAAAGCACATCATATTAGATTCATAGCTGTTCTTTATTTTCATTCTTTCAATTTATTTTACAGTCATCTGAGTGACTTAATTCATTGCTTTATAGATGCTTGCCCTAAATGTTCAACTAAATAACAAAAATCGATGTGTGTATGTACATACTGGAAAGTTTGGTAGTTTTGTTTGCTGCACTCATCTTGAAAATAATTATAATACCAAAAACTTTTGTGCGCATTCTGAAAGTCTCCTACCTAAACAATTCTTAAAAATAATAATCAACTCACAGCGTGTCCGTAAAAGTATTTTTTCCCTCTCCAGCTTACATCCAGTCCCCTCTAACACGCAAAAATCTGAAGCTCTTATCCAATAGAGTTGTGTTGTCTTTCGATCGACAGAGCTTGGAGGGGCACAAAAGGCGATAATCTTGGCAAACAGAGCGATAAAATCTGAGGGAAACCATCAACACGCTCACGGCTGTCCTTCTCAATTAGGGAAAAATTCCCTCGGGTGAGCAGTGCGAGGGAATAAAGCGTCTATTGTTGATGTGAAAAAGCACTCAAATTCTCTGTAATTCTGTGTCAGAAGGATTGCTAGTCTGTGCTTGAAAAGGCGTTCTATCAAAAGGACTTACTCAGAAGTATAAAAAATTTCATGGGTCTATAGCTGTATTTTTTAAGAGATTCTTGTTCGAGTTCCGTATTTGTAGTCTAGGGACTTATTTTGTTAATAAGGGCGATTTAATTTCACTAAAATGTGTGAATAAATATTTGTATGTTTTTCATTTTGTTTGATGTCGTTGCGGGGTAACTTTCCTTTATAAATTTTTAAATAAGTCTTGGATCTGCAACTAGCTGTTCAATATAATTAATCGTGTTGGAACCCACTTGTATAAGTTTAGAGTTGTAATTCGATCAATAAATAACTGAAATGTACTCTTTCTTAGGTTGAATTCTAACATAGACAAGCAAAAGAACTTCTTATAGCGTTGTTGTTAGACGAACTTTGAAAGAGAAATCCCTCTTTTATCAGGAAATACATAAAATATGCAGTTATGTTTGAAATCGGCCCGGCATAATGGTATGAGTGAGTGAATGATGGTAGATGAGGGATTTGCTATTCAACAGTGGCAGTCATACTGTGTAATTTAGTTTTGAAATACGAAACCATTTGGCAGTAAGAGGGTCGAGAATAAATGAACGAAATAGGAATAAATGTATTTCATATGAGAAAATATTGATATTTTACTTCGCCCCTGACTACGGTCTGTATTTTCGTTAGGGAAACGTCTTCTAGTTAACGAAAGCAGAATTTTCTCTTGTGATTTTCGAGCTCATACATTACTTGTATTCCTATTTATTTTATTTGCACATTCCTCATCAATATTAAGCTTGCTGCGCTCGTCAAAATAACACGAATGTTGACCTTTCTAAAAAAAAGTTATGTTTATAAAGACTGTATATCAGTATATATAACACGAGGATTGTTTTTTCAATCTCGGATGGATTGAAGAAAAGGTGAATTTGCATAACATAATAATTGCATTACCAAAAGTACTGCAGGGTTTTATTCATCTTTCTACATAATCGTCAAGAGGGATATAGCCTGATTGTCCGTGACACTGGCAATTGAACATGGTCGCGAAGATCGATGCTCCCGCCAAATGTAAGTTATGAAGTGGAACCCGTTTTCTGTAAGCAGAAGGGCGTAGTGCTGCTGAAATCCAACTCAGAATGATCAAAGTGTGTGGTGACAACTTTATAAGGGAAGGTAGTGTATGGAAATAGTGTAGAAAGTTTAAATAAGGGCGAACTGACGTCCATGAAGAAGGTGGCCGAGGGCACAAGTGTGTCGCTACTGTAGGCCTCGTTCAGAGTATTGATCAGGTGCTCAAAACCAAACGAAGGTTTATGATCCGTAAATTTTCTGAAGGATTTCCAAACATTTTCAGGTCTGCTTTTTGCGCAATCGTACAAGACCTCGGATACCGGAAGCTGTATGCCCGTTGGGTCCAGGCACGTTGCGCCTGTCAATATCTCTTCTCACTGGCAGCTAACTTCTTTCAAGAAGGCATCGAGAAGCTTGTGTCATGATATGAGAACTGCCTCAACAGTTTTGGATTATTTAAAGAAATGTGTAAGACCTTGCAGTACTTTTAGAAATAAAATAATCATGTTCTGTTAATTTCCTTTTTTTATTGCCTATCCGAGGTTGAAAAAATAGCCCTCGTAAATTCAGGTAATACAAAGGTAACTAAATTTACATAGCTCAAGAAATCATACGTATGTGCTGAAGTTTATTCTAAGCATTCCAAATCAATCAGAAAATATAATCTCAATGCCTATTTTGTTTACGATTATTGTCTGACATACAAAGCTGAAGAAGTAATTGACGAATATTTGTTGAAAAGTACAACATAATAATGCATGAATAACTGGTGAATATTTCGAACATAAGTAAACCACGACAATAGATAAAAATAGATATTCATAGAAAAAATCGTTATCAGAATTATAGACTACCATCACTCGATACTTAAACTAATTTAAAAAAAATGAATCATTTGGAAGCGCATCAACTAAGCAAGAACAGCTAAAAAGGCTTGAGTCTCTGCGAAACAACTTTGAAGGCGCAGAACCAATATTTAATAAAGTATTATGCAGCGAGTGGTGAAAAAGATACTTGAAGCAGATCCAAAACAAGATGGCCTCTCGATCAGGATCGATCGGCGTTGGCAAGGGAGTCTCGTGGGAGATGGGCAGTGGGGGAACGTGGCTGTAAACATCACTGATACTCTCGATTTTTTGGCCGGCGTGGAAGGCGTCCTGTGCATCCGAGTAAACATTCGGTCGCTCGAGTTGACGCTCGGTGTACAAAGCTTTCGTCTGAATTGCAAGTTTGAACTGAAAACTGTAAAACTTATTTTAAAAAACTTGAGTGTTTTTCTTTGTCATGCGGTATTTCCTAGGTGATCGTTTGCATTCGCTTATGTAGTTTGAAATCTCTATTTATTTTTGTAACCCTTGAAGATAGTTGGAATAAAATTCACTGACTCAAAATGTGCCTTGTGAAGTAAATAATACCTGTATCGAAGGAGATACACGCGCAGTTTCATGAATTAATGAAGTAAGTGCATCAGCAGAGGTTCAGCGCCTTAGATAATAATAATTTTAAATTAAATCAGTGATTTTAGAAAGTCTACCCTTATTTTGACATCTCTCACTGAAGTAACGGCAGGAATTGTATTGAAAACATATTTTTATAAAACCTTTCTTAGCCACTCAAAAAATTCAGGATTAACAAAATTGATTTTATTAATAATTCAGAGAAGTTTGTCAATTCCAGGAATTACTTTTATAACATTTTTGTGCTTGTGGCTGAAGTGGAAGACTCCCCAAGATGTTTGGATGCTTTTTGTTTATAAAGATGACCTCTTTACTCAGAAATTTTAACAATATTTTGGGGATGTTGCAATTGAAGTCGTTACAAATGCCATAACTGAATTGTACTAGAAGCCCAAAGTAAATTCGAGGGGTAAACTGAAACTTGTTTATTATAGTACAAAATGCATAAACATACAAATATTAACGAATAGATGCTCTAATGCAGTCGTTCCCAACCTTTTTCAGCTTGTTACCCTATTTAGCATGCCACATTAAGCATGTTACCCGTTTCACAAAATTTTGTCAACATTTTGCAAGTGTTTTGTCAACACTTGCTTTATTGATTTTCAGAATTCTTAACATTTTTCTGTCACCCCTCCATTACCCCCGAAAAATTGCTAAATTACCCCCAGGGGGTAATTTACCCCCAGGTTGGGAACCAATGCTCTAATGTGCCGTGAAATCATATTGTGGACGAAGCCTAAGTTTCTTTCTGTTTCTTTGTCGTGTTCAAAGATCCACTAATGAGAGTTTAAAGTTACAATTCTATTATTAAAGGACTGAAATTTTCTCCTTTATAGGTTGAATTCTTACCAATTAAATTTCAAGATGATATACACAAGCAAGATCATATCTTGTATGTAGTGCTGCTACTGGACAAACTTTGGAATAAAAAGTGATTTCTGATTTACAAACTAGGCATCAATGTGTAATCTACGGCGAATAACTAAGAATAATGCAATGGATCAATAATTTAGAGAAGGTTAGTGAAGAAAGATACGTACTCTCATGCAAGAGTACTCTCCGTTCACAGTTGCATAACTATATAACATAACTTTCACTGTGATTTGAGTGAATAGTCTTTATCGAGAATATACAGTAATTACTGTGAATCAAAAGGTACACAATATCTATCATGAATAAATAGATTATTTAGATAATAAGCATGAATGTCATAACCCTACCTAAAGTGTATTTTAAAATGGTGCGGAAAGCTTCATGGGTAGTAACTCTTGCTAGTTGAGGGTGCTGGCGGTCAGCGTAAAATCCATTTCGTAACGGTTCAGACAATTAGCGGGGCCGCTGAACGGGAGCAAAATGTTATGACACCGGAAGAGGAGATTACTCCAATTATCGAGGCGTAGAAAAAGGGAATTTTCTGACATTTTCGTGCGCGTCGCCCTCGTCGTGTGTGGCACACGCGGGACGTGTGTCTGTCACGTGTGTGACGTGTGTCGCTAATCACGTGGATTGTGGGACACAAGAGGGTTTGAACGAATCTTCGTGTATCATGGAAAGTGTAAAGTTTCTGCTGTTATCATATACACAAGCACTGTGCGAGACCGTGTATCCATGTTTTGCACACCTCACAGGAATGTGCATTTCTAGTTTAGATTCAATTCCGATTTGCATTAGGTCTAAATTTCCACATATAATGTCCAGAAGTGAAAGTGAAGCAGAAAGGGGAAACTGTTGTTCTTTGTTATAATAAATATAAATATTTAGGGAATAGCTAAAATACAATAGTTCACTGTATTGCTTGCAAGCGAAGTGAAGAAAGAAAGCTAGTCAAGGTATTTTAAATAGCAGAATTAGTTGTCCGGTGTTTTTTATTGGCTTGTTGCACATAGTTTCGAGTGATTGAAGGCTCTATTGCTGACACCTATCACGTGATGAATTATTCATCATATTCAAAAATTTTCATTATTTTGCCCAAGTTAAGACTTGTTTATACTACTATAAATAATATTATTATATTATAATATAATCCCTTGACATAAATCAATAAGCGTTTTGTTGAGATAGTCTTTCATCGTGTTACTGAAAACAGTAAATTTAAGAAAGCTTCAAGATACATTTCGCAATACTTCACAAATGATGCCAACTTTATTCATCATTTAGACTGAGTGTTCAGTGAAAAAATATACATGTCGTGGCTAAATTATTACTTATTTATAGTAGTATAAACAAGTCTTAACTTATTGAAAGAAACTTTGGCAAATAAATATTAAAAACTTTACTATGTTTGAGTGCTGCTCATAGACTGAATTGATGTACTCAGCTAAGGCTAGTACGAAAATTCCTGCGCCGGCAGTCGTTTAATCTGAAGCACAATTTTTGTCACCGCACACCGATGTATGCGCTATGAAGTGCAGTGTTGCATGCTAAATTATACTGCGAAGCAACTAATAGCGAGGGAAATTACTCGGAATCATTTAATTCAATTGGAACAACAAAGATTTTAATAGGATTTTTGAAGTTAACTGATAGTTTTCTGTGATAGTTAGAAGAAAGGAAAAAATTATGTAAACAAGATTTGGCCTCTGACTGTACTGTTCGTATCATTTTATTGCCAGTTTTAACATTGATATGTGAAAATTACCATGAATAAATAAAAAAATATTTCGCAAGTAAATTGCTCAGGGATTATAATGTTGCATAAATGGTTAAATATTACATACAACTCATTACTTCGAAGGCCTAAATTGCAACAGATTAAACAAAAATTGCATCTGTTTCCAAATGCATACAATTTCTTCCATCAGTAATGACATGCGAAACTGTTTTTTAACAACACGATACGACAACATCATGTTTAAGAATTTTCTCGAAATGCAGCTCACAATTCACCCACAATTATTAATTATCATTTGAAAAGTACCTAGACAAAAATAGTATGATACTGTAGAAATGTTTCTCATGAGTTTCACAAATGATGAACGTATTGACGGTATCCTACACTTATCTCGTAGCAATACAAAGTCTACCTTCATACCCACACTAATGAAGGCCAAATTACTCACATCTCCGTAACATTTGTACTCATTAGCTTAGTCTACACGTCCGGGCACGCAGCAGTCGAGTTTTCTGATGTGGAGGTCGGTCGAAGTTTTGGGAGGTCGCGAGAAAATTCTGTTTTCTTCGGCGTGCGAGATAAGCAAACTTACTTTTTTACGGTAAGTTTTGGGCCGCGGTGATCAGAAAGTCATTAGAACTCTGGCTTCCGCCCTCATTATTGGGGAAAAGTCGTACGCGTTCCGGGAAAAATGTCTAGTCTAGGGCAAAAATAAGCGCGAGCTAAACCTGCCTTGGCTCTGGCAAAAGTGCATCTACGTATGTAACTACAGGAAGTAAATTAATCGGCTTGATTAGGAGGTTCAATAAACGTGGTTACCAAGATAAAAAAAATGAAATTTTCTCCCCTAGTTATCAATATTTGATAAGGTTTGTAAAGAACTGAATTTTCTTACCAAATACGGAATATATTTTGTTAATATAAGCGAAGGCTTTAAATTAACTGTTGTGGGTATGAATACGTTAGGATAGCAGGATAACTTGAAAAGAATCATACTACGAAGACACATTCATATGCCCTATAATTCATAACATAATCATGTAATTTATAATATTTATAACACTAGCTATATAAGCATTTACAGGCATCGCATTTTTGGTATATGGCGGAAAATTTTTGTTGATACAAAAGCTTTATTTAGGAGAATCTTGACACTGGCAGTTAAGAAATGAAGGGTTTTTTTAATCCCTTGAACTTGCGAGCTCAGAAAATCATCCAAACTTAAGGAAAATATTGCTGTTCATGTTTTGCTATTTCTTTACTATGTTGAAAAAGAATTAACCAGAAACTCAATGAACAAGTATTTTCTGGTGAGACGTAACAGAGACTAAATATCAGGAAAATAGCAAAGATTTCCAGCTGTTTTTCAGGTCAGGACTGTTCTTACGCTATTGGATTATCCCATGCACATCATCGTGAACAAAGATGTTTCTGCTGTCATCACTTGCGTGTACAGACTACGAAATACAAATGTATTCCCCCCAAAAATAAATATTATTACGTATCAATTATTTGATTGTAACTTTTGAAGTAATTTACTATTGAGATCATAAATCTGAAAGAACGAAAATTATGACAATCGAACTTTACATGTATACGCCTGACTCGAACGAAGTCGCGGTCCGAATATATCTTCCACGAAACTATCATAAACCTCTTTTTTCAATTTAATAATTTCCCTTACTGCTGCAAATGCTTCTTCTTTCAGTGTATCCCTTTTACGTCCAATGTTCATTTTTGAATTCATTCCATGCGGAGAAAATGTTCTGTCAAGCTTCAAATGCTCAAGGACTTGATCGTCGAGCAACGGAAGAAATTAAATAAGTTTTCTTTCTGATTTCGAAACGAAAAAATCATAAGAAAAGTTTTCTGGGAAGTGTGTGACGAGCCAAACTTCCCCTTTTCTTTAAACGGGAACTTTAGCCGGAAAAGAAGTTTTTCAAGACAATTTTTGTCTCGTAGACCTAAAGTTTTGCCCTAACGATGAGAAGCGACGATATACAAGGGAAAAGCCTTTTCAAGTAACTCTTGTCGTGTTTCAAATGATGTCCGAGTGTCGATGTGATATGAAGCCTGTAACTAAAAAATTGCACCTTCATTTATAAATAGATATACAACTACTGAACTGTCTTCTACTTTCGAGGCTGTAACTCTGTGAGAAAGTTTTTAAAATCATTTCATGAAGCACGCGATTAATGTTATTGCAGTGTAGGACTGTATTATTTAGTGTTTTTTTCTGGTATATTAATTTGGGGAATTGCTAATTTGAAATCACATTGGATTGAGGTATGTAAGGTTGAAGGGATAAAAGAGGGTTGGTAAGATTGAAGCAAATTAATTTGAGGTTTGTAAATTTGAGAGCATAATAAATTAATGTTTGTAAGTTTGAACGCATGTTAGTTTAAGGGTTTATTGGTTTGCAGACATATTGGTTTAAGGGTATTTTTTATTTGAATACATTTTAGTGTGAATATGTGTTAATATGGAGACATATTTGTTTAGTGGTTTCGCAGTTTAAAGGTATTGTAGTTTGGGAGTTTGTTTATTTGGAGGTAATTTACATTGATGGGTAAGAGTTTAAAGGTCATTTTCAGGTAGGAAAATAGACCAGCAGACACAGAGCACGCATCACAGAACGTGTTCATGACCTGCCCTCATGACCTACCCCTTGTAGCCGAGCGGTTGAACAGTCTGACTTGTGTTGTTAGGTCCCTGCTTCGAGTTTCCAAGCCACAGTCGAATTTTCGTTGGCTTGTGACGTCCAGCAGTCGTCCCCAACTTTTTATTGCCGCAGACCAGTCAACGTTTGATCATTTTACCGAGACCTGCTAAGGGGGAGGAGGTTTGATAACCCGATAGCAGCCGCTCAGCTCTCGGTCAACCTCTCGTCCATGGAAAGTCGCACAATCCCGACAAAAATACATCGCAGTAAATAAAATGTAGATATTTCAATACTTCTTGTGTGCCTTGTATTATTTGATCACAGACCGGTACCGGTCCGCTGCCTGGGGATTGGGGATCACTAACGTAAAGGACCAGGTCGACTGACTTAACTGACTATTATTTTAAACTTTTAACTCAACCCTACGTGTCCTTACGAGTCTCTACCTCAAGTCCCAACGCAAGAAGGATGTGAAAAGTCGCTGGAACAGAATCACTAGTTTAAAGATGTTAAAATTAACAATGAAAAAACAGTGTGTATACCATGTATTCCTGATCGGAATAAAGTTTATTTATAAAGTTATTTTGTTTACCTGTACGTAGCACGGAGTTCTGTTAAATACAAGAGATGGTCTCACCATGACGAGCCTCACAGCAGCTCCCAGCAAATCATAACTCAGATGCCGTAGCCATGAGAGCTCCTTTTGTGCCTTTGTTTAGTCGTCCATCATCTTCAGTCGACGATGACCCACGGAGCCTCGTGAAAATTAACACAAAGTTTAGCGAACTCTTTTTTGCTTTACGAACTGTTCAGATCCCAAATACAGTGAAGGATTTTAGTTTAATCACGATACACAAGTCAAGTTTAAGCATTATTTCAATGAGATGTTTCTTGTACTTGTTTCCAGTTCTGTAGTCGAGAAATGAGAAATGTAAAAAAGTGAAATAATGGGTAGCTTTTTAATATAAATCATGTAGGATCATTCGAAGTGAAGGTTCACTTAATATAAAATTGTGCGTAATTTAAAATTCAGTGATCGTTTGAATGTGAATGTATTTCAAACACAGTTAATATCAGTTCTGTCATTAAACTAGATCAATTTAAACTTGGGCTAAAATTACTAATGTATTAGTCGCTAATCAGTCTTTGAAATTTGGAATACTATCAGGGCCAAGGTATATTTTTTCTAATCCAATAATCATTTACATTCGGTCATAGAAATAAAAATAATAATCTTGGCCTATTTCTATGAGTGAGATCTGGTGACGTCATTCACGAATATATGCCGAATATTATTCAGAAATCCAATTTGAAAATATAAATACATAGTGGACTATGCCTGCTCTGAAACTCTAATTGTCATCTATTGTTCTTTGATTTAACTTTCCATGGTGAGAATTAGTTGCTTGACCACCGTATTTAATTCTTCATTTGTTGCATGACTGCAACTTGTTCATAACACTATAAATAATATTATCCCCCTATTATAAGTGAAATGCATTATAAAATACTTTATTAATTGTGATGACTCTCCAACACTAATATTTCTTTCTTCCTAAGAAACTTCAGCCCTCAGGACTTGAAATTAGTTTCCACACAGCTTCTATCTCTTTTTCGTCTTGCTGTTGGAAAGCTGAACTCTGTCCTCAAGCCTAAGGACTCATTCATCTCTATACTCATGAGTCCATTCTTATTCATGTCTATGTTCATGAGTCCATACTCAAACTCCACTGCCCCTCGATTGGTTCAATCCGTCTATTTTTCTTACTCCGATTCCATGCCACCACAATGCATCCTCTTACACTGCTCTATTAAATGTCCCACTGTGTGGATCAAGTCCATGAAGGTACTTTGTGTTTGGCCCTTTTGATCCTGTGAATGTATCCTCGGCTGTATAAGTTGTGTGACCTGCGTGAGCAATGTGAACTGTGTGAGCTATGTGGGCTGTGTGGATGTGTGAGCTGTGGGAGCTGTGTGAGCTGTGTGAGCTGTGTGGGTCACAAACAGAGATGTCAACTGTAAAAGTAAGGCTAACAGCATGACTGCCTTCCATTAACCAATACATGGGATCCAGTACGTAATATAAATACAATACATTAAGAAATTAAAATTTTTGTCTTTATTAGTACACATCAGAAGTTGAGTCTGGTGACAGTGACCGTATTCATTTTTCAAAGTCTATGTATAGCTGAAATTACTTATTTCACTGTACTTGTATTTTTATACGCGGAAAAAAAATTTCCTAGCAGTTAAATTTCGTTAAAATTTCATTCTCCCTCATACATCAAATTCCAATACCATATTCATAAAATCTTATTTTGAAAACTATAAACCATAACATTAGTCGAAAAGGCGAGCTAGCCATAAACGAAATTCAGCATCGCCATATTCCGCTTACGGGTATGTCTTCTTACTCACGTAAATCTTAACAATTTGACATTCCAGCAGTACGCAAATATTTAAAAATAAATATTTTAGGAAACATTTATTTCTCTACCAGCCTGCTCGCGTTATGGCACGACTTAATTACTGTCGTAAATCTCATCATTTATCAAACTTAGTTCAGCCAAGCTGCTAAATCAACTTCCATATACGAAAGTTGTTGTTTGATGAGATTCGAAGGAATTTTCTCGACTACTAGTAAATCAAAACATTCGTTGCATTTCTCTCGTTCGTTGTCAATTAGGCCTCGATGAGTCAATTATGAGGACTGTCTCAATTTTTCAGTGATATATCATGACTTATTTATTCTAAATATTCTTCATAACTTTTCTGTAAATCTTACTTGTTTATTTTCTGTCAATCTTATTTATTGCAATGAATTCTAGCTGAGAATTTATTTTTTGCAGAATCACATGACGACGAATAAAACATTTTTAATGAATCCTCTTTGCTTTGACAGACTTCTAAGAAGAGCTTCTTTCTAGAGTCGACAATGTACGTCAGTAACAACATTTTCGAATTAGAAAAAATTCAAATAAGACTAATCAAACAAAAAGAAATAAAGCGAAGGCCCAGAACATAAAAGCTCTTCTTAGTGTTAGCGTTTCCTTGTTCGTTTACATAAGATATCGAAAAAAAATCTCGAGAAAATAAACAACCCGAGACGGCGGTTAACGTGAAATGCGTGCTTCACACGTACAGATAAGAAGCCTATTCACGGACCTACCCTGGAGAGCGGCTAGAATACATAACACGTAAGGCATAGCACCTTCCTGTCGATATAACAATTACTGTATGATAATGCTGGTGTTAAGAACACAATTATAACATCGTTGTTGGGACAGCCAGAGAAAATTCTGATTTTAAAATGAAACGATGCTTAACTTTTCGATGCTTTTACGTGGAACGATATTTCAACATGGAGTAAGTGCATGACCAGCAGTAATACTGCACGCATATTGCTTTAATTTACATTTTATAATCAGATTCTCCTTTCTAAAACGAGGTACATCACAATTTCTTTCCGCTCTTTAAAAACGTAATTTAAATTCCCTAGCGACTTGTGAAATTAGGTTTTTAAATCCGCACCGTAACGCTGCATGGCAGACATTTTAATATACGTTAGCAGCGAGGTTACAGTCCTTCTATCCAGTTTTATTTTTGTCAGGATAAATTGACGACTAAAGCAATCATATTATATTTCTTTTATACATTAATCATGACTAATATTCATCTAAAGGTTTACAACGGTTGGTCTTGTTTAAAAGTCATGAATTCTGTGCACTTTAAACTGTAATCTTCCTGTAGTGTAACATTACACACTCATTTAAAAAGAATTTCTACTGTGCTGCACATGATAACCAGTCGCTTAGGTTACATGTATGTAAGTAGGTTGAGTGCTGCAGCACGTTGTTGCATGAGATGTAAGTAGGTTGAGTGCTGCAGTGTGTTGTTGCATGAGATGTAAGTAGGTTGAGTGCTGCAGCACGTTGTTGCATGAGATGTAAGTAGGTTGAGTGCTGCAGTGTGTTGTTGCATGAGATGTAAGTAGGTTGAGTGCTGCAGCACGTTGTTGCATGAGATGTAAGTAGGTTGAGTGCTGCAGCACGTTGTTGCATGAGATGTAAGTAGGTTGAGTGCTGCGACACGTTGTTGCATGAGATCGGCTGGACCATCTTCTCTTTGTTGCCTTCCAGAGTTGTCAATTCGTTTCTTTCATTTCTTTATTTACCCATCTTTTCACATAAAATTGGTATCATTTATTGGCCATGGGTAAAAAACTGTTGAATATTCTCTAATACAAACAAGCTTGCACTACTTTGTCTAGCACTGAGTACAGTACAAATAAATGCAAACTTCACTTTGTGCCTCAACAGGCTGTGGAGCTGGAAGTTCAATCCTTCAACTCCGATTCCAACTCTTGCAATCTTAGAAATTTTAACTTTGACTCCGATTCTACAGTTCTGTTCTCCACCCACGCGCCATTCAGTGAACTGCAGCCCGTAAGTCGCACTGATGTCCCATATGACACCATACGGGACTCGATTAAAATCCATGACAACACACGGGACTTGTCATATTTCGTGGTTTCAATTGGAATGCTAACATGTGGTTTCACAATTTTTTTCTTTCTTCTACAAGAAATTTGGATAAATTTGGGCGAAAAGTCAATTTCACAGTAAAGAATTCGTTAATGGAAAAAGTAATCATCAAGAATTCATCACCAGCTTGGTCGACTGGTGAGCGAATCTGCTTGCAAGCGGGAAGACCCGGGTTCGAATCCCGCTGCCGACATGGTTGACGCGGCTAGAAATACGGCATGGGACTTGGGTAAACAACCGAATAATTATCGAAGTAATTATCCGACCCAAGAATGGGCCTAAAGGTTCGTTCCTATAGCCTCATTCTATTCTATTCTATTCTGTTCTGTTTATAATAAACTACCGA
>VCRD01000295.1:203568-239106 GCA_006783055.1 Trinorchestia longiramus
TTATTCCGTCACTGCGCGCTGAATTACCGTCACTGCACACATAATATTCCGTTACTGCACGCTGAATTACCGTCACTGCACACATAATATTCCGTCACTGCATGCTGAATTACCGTCACTGCACACGTAATATTTGGTTACTTTGAGATGAATAGCTATCGCTGCACACATAATATTCCGTCACTGCATGCGGAATTACCGTTACTGCACACATAATATTCTGTCACTGCATGCTGAATTACCGTTACTGCACACATAATATTCCGTCACTGCATGCTGAATAGCTATCGCTGCATAGGAATATTAGTGCACTGCCTCTGTGCACATTTTTCCAGCCAGATATCTCCCTTTGGGAGTCTCTAGTGGACGGAAATTTTCCTTTGCATTCCAGAAGGCAGGAAGCATTTCCATGACGGCAATCAGTCTTCCCAAGCAACCGACTTTCCAGCCTCCAATTAATTTTTTACATACCCTAATTATGATCGGACTCCTCTTAACTTTCTCTAACCGACTGCAGGGAAGTTTTTTTTCGTCTTTCGGAGCCGGTTTGATGTCTCCCACGTTGGCTGTAATGCGATCGTAAAAAATGTCATAAAAAGATTTGTTAGGCCGAATGGGAATAAGAAAAAGAACCTCAGTTATCGTACAGGGCCCTTGAATGCAGCAGGTGCTTTTAAAGCCATTCTCTACCAAAGCCAGTATAATTTGCTAGTTATTTGGAAATGAATACAAAAATATTTTAGAATCAACAGTATTTTTTGATGTATCAGATGAATAATTATCTACCTAAAAGGACTTTGTTCTTCGTGAGGCTTAAGCATGATTTTGACACACAAGATTTATTTATTGCATGTATTTAGCTTTCACATATCTCTTCAATACATCCTTTTCAAATCAAATATTTATGAACAGTTAATCGGTAAAAGAAAATTATTATGATTAAAATTTCATCTGAAATAGGATCGAATACCACTATTATGGTTATCATTATTTATGATTAATTGTGTATCATCCATGATCTGGAAACTCAAACTAAGGAATAATTTTTTCCCCTGCATAAGTTTTTTAGAATGAATCGACCGTTAACTGCAACAAACAAGGACCGAGTTACCCGAAATATAAATATAAACTAGGATTAAAAATTAGCTGCAGGCTTGAAACGCAAATGATAAAATGATTAACATTCAGATTAAGCTCACTAAAATAAATTTCAGCTCACTAAAATAAAGCAGCCATAACGTTTCTAACTCGTAACTTGGTACAACTGCCACATACACGAGAACCCAAGAAGTGCCACTGATTATTTTGGAATCGTAAATAAAAGCATGGAAATTTCGAACCAAATGGAGCACTGCATGAGAACAGTTAATGCCCAAATATACATAGACAACAAAATTCCATAAGATACGAAATTCTATAACGTGAGATTAGAAAATAAAGAACACCTCCTTTAAACGTGATTGAGGTGTATGCGTGTGATTGAGGCCTTTTCTTTAGACGACGTGGGACTTGGGTAACAACCCAAGAGTGGACCAAACGGCTTGTTCCTGTTGCCTTATTTTATTCTATTTTATTCTAACTGTACCGAAAACTGCTTCTCCAGCTTTGTCATAAACAAGACACTCGTTGTTCTTCTGCATCTTGAGCTCGAGCGTCCAACTGTTAATTCTAGCACCTCAATTATGTTCTCGAGTAATTGCTACACGAGAGTTCATAATTTAGTCAGTAGAACAGCTTAATTCTACGCTGAGTGGTCAGAAACTTCCTACTTGATGTCCACTCAATATTTGTGTGCCTCTTCAAGCGTTTAGTGAATGCACAAATTCAACACAATATACATTAAAAGGTTAGGTAAGCGTTACAAGTTGGAAACATAATGTGAACACGTTTATTTATGCTACATTATAATGATATGTGAGCGTTAAAAATAGTAATCACAAGGGAGGTGGCATTATACTTATATACTTTCCGAGTGTGCATATAGAAAGTACTTGCAATGCTCTATAACATGCAATGTGCAGTATTAAGTTATGAGTGTCTTACTTTAAGTAGCAAACAAAAACTGACTCTAAAATGTTATTATTAAACTCATCTAAGTTTGTAATTTACTTTAATGAAGCAGTTGTATGTCCTCTTGCGATCTTTATTTACTGCAGTGAAGGTCACGATCTAATTTACTCAAATCTTCGTTAACTATGGGAATGGAATCAATTTTTGGGGCAAACATAATCAATTCATAATTATTTTCACTGCCCATGAAAAACAAATTTCATGACATTGAATGATAAATAAAGGAACTATAAAGAACTATTTACTTTGATTCAAGAGTTCAGTCCTGCATATATATCCTAGGTTACAAATTGACCAGACTTCAGGTCGAATTAAAATTTCTATTGAATTTTTTGTGAAATAATATTTGAGTTATTTACCCTCCGATTTTTCCATTCGTGGAATTCATCGAAGTGCAGAAGACAGTAGCTCCAAGAACACAACTGATATCTGTAATATTATCGTATATGTGTAATATTCATGAAGTATATTGAAGAGTTATGGTTACTTTTGCCAAGTAAATAAGGTACAAAAAATCCATCGTCCATCAGAAAGCATGAGCACGCAATGATGAAGTGCAAGAATTATCTGGATTATCAAAAGACGTTAGCTTTGTGGACGAAAATAATATTCGCTTATTATACAATTGTTAACAGGATCGAAAATCAACGTACTGAACTTAGTAATGATCTAAAGTCCCTTAGAAATACAACTATTTTAGTTTTATGGTCTTCAGAATTTTATTCATGAGGAGATTATTATATATTTTTAGTTTGAAGTACATATATTTAAATAAATATTCATTGAAATTGGTTGAATTTATTCCAATCGTATATCTATTACCTGCAACTCACAATTTATTGCCAGCAAAACCCTTACCTCTTTTTAAATCAATAAATTTAAGCTGATAATGAAAATATGTAGGACCAGTATCATGTTGCTGCCCTGCATGGCAGCCCAACATAAGAACATAAGTGTGATTATCCTCATAGGTATGATATGAGTGGAAGCTGTTTTACTCCTACTGAGTTCTTTCGTATGTTAAAACTTTTTTCCACTTTTATCAAGACAATGACTCAGTAAATTGGAATATAAGTTTTTATGATCTTAGAACATCTGTTAAGAATATCTTTTCAAATTGATTAAAATTCTTGAAATTGACTTAATTTAATTCATTATTTTAGGTACATCGTCATCCCGGAGTTCCACTGGACCAAATCTTATGTCTAACACAACCTGAAGTCGGTACCCGAGTAGCCGTTGCCGCTGATTAGCTCGAGAATAAATTTCTCCTCCAATGAAAGCCTGTCACTTCTTACGCCGAATCCAGTTTGCTCAGAAAACCACCGTGAACTGGAAAAAGAATACCCAGAGTGCGACAAGCTATTCGTTTTCTTCGTAACTTTACAGATGTTCAGTCTAGCTTCAAAGTAAGTAAAGTCCCTCTAACCAACGTAGGACGGTCATTGGTTAAGTTTTCCACTAATTCAAAAAGACAAAAGTGACCAGGGTTTCTTTAATTTTAGCTTACGGTAACAGACACAGTTCAAGTTTTTGAAGAACCAACAATTAAGGCACGTGTGGTTTTGGCAAGTCCTAATTTTTTAAGTGAAATGGTGCATGTGGAGTTTCCATTCAGTAAAAGCCGCTATAAAATCGGTTTTTCAAACGTAATTACAATAGTTCGTATCGGTTCGTAAAGTAGAGGTTATTTATTTGTTGAGTATTATACGTCATTACATGTAGGAACATTTTTGAACGTAGCAAACGCGTGTTTTGTTTCGGGTACACACATCATTTATAAGTAAACAGTCCTATTTTTCATGTACTATTTTCAAGAAAACTCGCAGCCCAATGTACAGAGGCTTGTTTTTAATAAATTGAACATATTCTGAGGCTTATTTTTTAAGCGAAATAATTTATTTTCATTGGCCTTTTTTAGGTTTCCTTCAGGTTTCAGACTGAAAGAAAAAGCGTCGTGTGTCAAGAGCCTCTAAATAACGGCCTGTCAAGAAGGCCAGAGGGAGTCTGGTTTTGTCACCTCAAAATCGTCGTTTTAATGTTCCTTCTGCGGCCTTCTTTTGTGCGCAAATTTCTATTGTAAATCCCTCGTCCAATAAACACTGAAGTTATTTTTAATGAACCTTTTCAAGGCAGGCATGTTCTGGCATATCTTTGTTTTTCTTCCTCTCACACGAACATCTGGGCTCGGTAATACTGGAAAATTGTATCGGTCTCCAGTAGAAAGAATTTCTTGTATCCTGAATACTTTTCCTATCCTATTTTGTCACCGACAATTGCTCTTACAGGCTAGAAACAACGATCACTTGACTTAAACTTCACCTGAGAGCTTTATTTCTATAGAAGTAGCTGAAAATCGCAATTTTCGTAGTGGTAATCTTCAATCATGAGCACCTGCAATTCCAACGAGCCAATTTCGCTACTGCGCCCCCATTCACTCAGATTTTTTTAATTAAAGAATGTTTATTGAATTGATACATGTATAAACAAGGCAATGCATACGCTTCTTGAATAGGGGATCATTCAGTCAAGCATCCTTTCTAAAACTTCACTCCAAAAATATACGTGGGAGTTCCTTTTAAAATATTTCAAGATAATAAATCATTGTGTAACTCATGGCCCGAAAACTATGATGAATTGATGATGTGGAAAGAATTAAAGTTTTTTACTAGAGTGTGAGTGAAGAGATGATTTTCCAAACGTTTTAGGATAGTTTTGAAGTAGAACCTACAGCTAAATTCAACTATCAAGCACTGTATTAGAGACTGTTCGATAGCTCACAAAGATTGAAAGAAATTACACTGCTAGCGAATTTCGTACGAAAAAACAGCAATCTAAGGATTGAGTGTGGCTAATAATGCGCTAGCAGAAAGCTAAAACCTGCTGGTGAGTCACTATAGACGCATAATTCAGCATTTCCTGTTTATCAGCTCAGACACGCAAGCAAATTTCTGCCGCACCTCCACAAATGCAACGAGGAAAGTAACGCACAGTCGTGCTCTTAAAATTAAACGGCACAGAACGTCATTAATTTGTGATCATTCAATGATGAGAAATGATGAAGATATTCTGCATATATATGTATATTTTAGAAAAAAATTAAGAAACTTCACAACCACCAGGGCAACACTAGCTCGAAAAATAATGATCGTAAAATCCAAGGAATTAAAATTTGAGACCATCTCCGTCAACTTCAACAACTGAAACAACACAACTCAAATTTTAATTGGTTTAAAAAAATAAATCATAAGTTTAACCCTCCCTCTAGTTAATAACCGTTGGAACATAGAACTTTTGACGTTTGTTGGAAACAGTGTGGAGGGGAAAAAGTAAAAATTAAACTCGAACATTATGCTTGCAACGTTATACCTTGTTTTTTTTTAAAAATACAAGAAACAAAGATAAAGAATTAATTTCCTGAATATCTTCCAAAACATTAATGCCGGAATATTTTGTCGACTGTGCCCCACCTGTTACCGACCAGAGTGAGTACACGCTAAATTATTTGCAAGTGGAGAGAAGAATGGATTTCAAAGGTAATTTCTTAACTGTGGGCGTGTCAGGCTGTGTCCAAAATGACGCATTATTCAAGGATTTCAGATACCGGAGGAATAAATGAGAGAGCATTTAGGCGATCAAAATAGCTGCTTTGAAACTCTGAGGAACTAAAGAAAATTCGAGTCATAGATTAAGAGAATCAAGTCAGGCATGAAGAGATACAAAAACATTGTTGTAGTAGAGCACTTAGCATGAAGACGAAAAAATTTTGTTCGCAACGAAATAATAATTAATCAAGTCAACACACTGGTTTCAAAATATTACGCTACGAAAAATAATTATCCGAGTCCATGCATTATCTTCAAAGACACAAAATCAAGGCAACTACAATTGAGTCGATGCTTCGTTTTCAAGAATACTGCACCAAGAAAAAGAATCAATTTGAGACCCGACGTCGGATTCGAGAGGCAAAGCGAGAGGTGGTCTCGTGAAAGTGAACTGATGGAGCGTTGACTTTTTTTCTCTTTTTGATTACTGGTGGAGAAGAACTCTGTTTTTCGTAGTTAATCGGCGTTCCAAAGCGATTGATCATAATTACTGGTATTTGAACAAAAAATGAAGAACTGCAATCACTACACTGTGTTGTGGTAAGATTGTTCGTCGGAACATTGCAATCGATTGTAGTATTGATTGTAAAACATCAGGTGAGAAGCTTTATGAGTTTTCCTTTTCTCTTCCATGATTGCTGACAATGTCATTGTGAATATCGTGTTAATCAGTGTCTCGGTCACAGATAATTTTTCAAGTAAAAATAATTAGGCGAGGACAAAACCTTTAGGCTGTGTTCCTACGGATTTATAGACACCATGTATATATTTTGTAGATTTCCATGCTAGGAGCTAAGCATTTGAAATTCACACATCTATAATATTTAAGAAAAGATTACAACATTTAAAATTAGTCCTAACAGGAATAGAATAGAATAGAATGAGGCTATAGGAACGAACCTTCTGGTCCATTCTTGGGTCGGATAATTACTTCGATAATTATTCGGTTGTTTACCCAAGTCCCATGCCGTATTTCTAGCCGCGTCAACCATGTCGGCAGCGGGATTCGAACCCGGGTCTTCCCGCTCGCAAGCAGATTCGCTCACCAGCCGATCAAGCTGGTGATGGTAAATGGAGTAATTACTTAAGAGCTCAGCAAATCTCACTTTAAGTGAACTCTTGCAGCATATTTCCTGACCTGAAAATCCTTCTGACTCTGATTTTCTACTCAAAAAATAATTAGAAAAACTTGAGGACAGCACAACTTGCCTAGAAGCTTGCCCTTTTGTTGGAAAATATTCGTGAAAATATGTTCATTTTCATTTTTTGAAGCTTAATGACATAAAAATAAATTGATGACTTAGTGGGTTCGTAAATATGATGATCTGTATTTGCTTTGCAGCTAAATAATTTAGACACCACAAAAAAGAGTGAGAGGAGAGAAATTTACGGCGACAAGAGATCTTTCTGCAACAAGTTCTTTGATACATTCTCAAAATTTACCATTCTTAAGGAATAATTGGTCGACTGAGTCTGCGCGTTAAAATTTATTATGTAAACCTGCTTTAATGACTGCGAGGTTTGATATTTAAATATTTGCGAGCTAGTTCTCATTTTAATTGCTGTATTGATTATTTATAAGGTTTTCACTTCTAAAGCAGCTGGTACGTAGTTGCAATTGTTAATTCAGGATGGGAACAAACTTTCTTTCCTGATGTAGAGTCGTAGGTAATTATTGACGTATCTTGCAATGCAAATGGAAATGACGTAGGCAAGTATGTTTCTACAGTATTTGACCTTATTTTTCCAAAACTGTGAATAGCATAGTTTACAAGTCGTACACCGATCGTATTTTTTTACCATATTTCACAACTATCTTGATCTTCAATGTTAAAATGTTGTCTTTCGAACGCTTCTGACAAATGGGAAAAACATCATTCTTTACTAATATTGAAGTTAACAGAGATAGCTTGTACTGCAAAAGCTTGTTGATTTTTCAGAAAGACGATGAAATTTGAAAAAGAGCGCATCTACTTAACTAACGTAGAGTCTACATAATCGTTATATTCGTTGTCGATTTACAAATTATAAGTAAAGTCTAATAAAAATGAAAGATCATTCTAATATGTAAGTCCAGAATGAATTTTAAAATTTCGTGGTAATTTTTATTCCTCTGTAAAATAGAGTAAAATTTTCTTTTACGTTAAATTTACTAGCACCAGATATTGACACCTGATTTACTACCACCAGATATTGGCTTTTGATTTACAAGCACCTGATTAGAGTAAAATATCTAACTTTGCATTAACATAAACGTTTCTTTGAGGAGCCCTATCATTTTCTTTTATTTAGTAAATGTGATGCACACTCACGTGACTCAATTAACAGTGAATAATGAGTGCAATTTCGAAAGTTTCATTAATAACCTCCCAGTGCGTAAAAATTTGCAGACAGCACCGTTAAGAAAGTCTCGTTTTAATATCTTTGCCTCAAACTTGAAGATTTTTTTTTGGAACTGGCAAATCGAAAGCCGCTCCAGCGAAGCCCAACATTAACAAAATACGAGTGGCAGATTAGGCATCGGCCTCCTAGTTTTGTGAGGCTCATTGAGCAGAGAAAGCAGTCAACCTGATTGTGGTAACCACCTCGAAAAAAGTCATATTCTAGATCACCCAAAAAGTTACTAATCAAAGTTTTATTATCATTTATTGGTATCTTAAATAGATGCTAAACGGAATTTAATTCATGCATGCCAGAACAAACAGATCGTCTATCTTGTGCATGCAATTTGTATTCTAGATATCCATAAAAATTGAACTTTAGTAAACTTTTTGTTGGATCTCAGTGTTTGGCGACTAAAAACCACTACATGCACCTCAGTCTTCGCAAAATAGCTGCGTTCAGCTGTGATTGTTACTCAGACTCGTGCATGCGACCCCAAGAATGTGAGGTCGTCTTCTAACAACTGATTTTAAGCACCGGAAGCACCACTCTCTAAGTTCACTAGAACTGAACTTAGTTTATTTGTTGTCATTAGTAGAATCGCTCTCAGGAACTATAGTAATTTAATGCAAATTTGGGGAAATTTTCAAGCGGACGAAGTTTTTGATTGTATAGTCGTGAGTAAAATGAACGAGGTTTGTCAAAGCATGCTTCGTGGTTGACGCTTATTTTTATGTGATGTAATGATAAGGAACAATAACACAAGGTGACCATCTAACAATCTGCCGGCGAACCACGACGGATGAAATGCGGTCTTAAACTAAGAGTCTTTGCGGTTTCATAAAATAGGTTCGGAAAATTGTGCCGTATTTATTTGATTAACCCTAATGTTTCTAAAGTCGCTTATTGTGCGTTGAATGTTTCGTAAATGAATCGAAGCAATAAATATTCTAAAAAATTAGTCCAATTTTGCATACACATTTCAAAATTGATATCTTAATTTATCAAACTTGTTAAATAATAAAGTGTTAAGTGATTAGAATAAGTTTAATCCTTATCGTAACTTTGTAAGCCACACGTATTTAAAATTTACCAACATATCAACATAAAACTTTTATCACGAAATTATAATTTCTCTAATAGGCTAAATTGATCCCTAGATGGAAGGCGTAGGATGAAGATTCGTTCTATTTTACAAAAATTTTGTTAAAATAAATCGTCATCTGACATTTTACGAGGTGCATTCAAGTTATAACACCTCTGATGTTTTTTCTCAGGGCTGGAAACAAATAAGAACACGCAGTTTCGTTTAAAATACAAGTGCACTCGTTGGAAATGTGTGGCAGAGATGGCAGCACTGTGTGGCATACAAAACTCTAGCAGCAGCGGTGAGAGTGAAGACTGTTTTTGGTATTTAATATGACAACGTTTTCATTACATGAACAGTGTGTAATTATTCGTTTTCTCCATTTGAGTGGTGAGATACAGATCAAAATTCGTCACCAGTTGAGAGAGGCATGTGGTGATTGTGTCAATGATGCGTCTTATATGCGTTCGTGGGTGTGACAGTTCTAAGAAGGCTGAACTTTGTGTGGCAACAAACCCAGATTGTGCCTCGCACCAGCCGGTCTGACGACATGATCGAGCGAGTAGAGAAAGGGATGACAATCCCTTATTTGAAGGATCGTCAAATATGTAAGTGTGAAACACATAGCCTCCAAAGTTGGCATTTCTGTGGGATCTATGCACACATTCCTACATGAAAACCTGAAAATGCGAAATGTGTTCTCCTGGGGGAAGCCACGAATGCTGACGGACGACCACACGGCTGCGAGCGAGGCATGTTGTCAGGCAATGTTGACGCGTGATGACTGCATGAAAGAGACTTTCTTTTTATCGATTGTGACAATGGATGAAACATGGACACCGTTTTTCCATTCTGAAACAAAGCGCCAGTCAGCCCGATGGGATCACAGAAACAGAAGCCGGAGGCAATTTAAGCAACAGAAATAGTCCTCACTCTCACCGCTGCCGCTAGAGTTCTGTAATCCGTACATTGCTGTCCATTCATTGCACGTGCAAGATATGAATCACTTACTAAACTGCATACTCATTTCGGTGTTTCCTCCTATAAAACCAATTCATTGCGGCTGTCAGTTATTTTCATGCAAAGTTTCTTATAGATACGAATAAAAATACACAACTTCACATATATGGTGAGACTTAACTTCGAAAACTTGACATAACTAAAAGTTACAGTTACTAAAATCAAGGTTGATTGGCACACCAGCTACGTGTGCTGGAATTAAAATTGGCTGTGAAGCATAAGATGATCGTAGAAAACACAGCGTGCAATTCAGTGACGGCCTGTTCAGGGAAGATGTTTACTGTCGTAATGCTGGAATTTTCCCAAAAAGTATTCCATACTCAGTGAATTCAATAACAAATCAGCCAGGAATATTTGTGTTTTCCTTACTTGGGACTTTGAAACTTTTCACGTAAAAACGGTTCCTTCTGTCAAATGGCATCACATTTTTGTCTTCAGGAGTAAGTTCGGCTTATTCATTCAGTCACAGGTGTTTCCATTCACGTTGACTTAGTACATCAAGAGCTCTTCTGAGTAATGTCGACCCTAACCACATGGTAGAATTAGACCACTTTTCCCAAATTTTGCGTTTTATCAATACAGTCGTTAAAGCTGATCGTGAAAATCTTCACCTTCTCGCTTATCTCTTTTTGGCTCATCATACTACGATGAAGAAAAAAACTAGGGAAGAAACGCATTAGTAACTAGTGCTTTTCTTCCCTCGGTCCGTTGATTGATCTTACGTCGACTGAAAGGTCTTTTTCCTGGCTTCTTCCTCGATCTCGTCTCAACGTAGAGGTCTTCTCGGGAATTGAATTTTCGTTTGCAAATGGAAGCCAAATTGAAGACCGCTCTCTCGAATTGGTCGTGCACAACAAGTGTGCAATGAGGGTGTTGGTCCGAAAAGCTTCTCGACGTGCATATCTTGCCGAGATGATAATGCACGGGTCTTTTTTGAGCAAAATGTAAGGTGCAAGTCCTCGAAAAATTGACCTTGATGAGAGCGCAGCTCTTAGTTTTGATGAACTGCATGCCCAGCTAAAAAAAATTATAGGTGTGGTTTGTACAGAATATAGACCCATTAGAATAGAATTTGATAAAGTGAAAAAGGAATTTCAAGAACCATAACATACGTGTGCACATTCTATTCTTATTGAAATCCTGAAGGTGAAAAAGATAATTTCATCTCCTAAGAAATCCCTGGCCCCCTCGACAGGTACTCGAATATTGTTGATATTGGCAGCTATAAAAGTTCGCTGCCCATTCAATTCCTTTTGGTTTGACTGGAAAACAATAAATTCTATAAAAACTATGAATGTTCAGTCATTCTGTTTCAGTGAATTGCTGCTCAGGTAAATATGATATAATATAATATGATATATATTTTGCCTTCGCTTATCCACTGCTTTCCTCCAAGCCACTCACTGGAGTTAAAAAGTTTTCATGCACACAAATAATGTGCCATACATTACCATGCATCCTCAAGCTCACAGGGATGGCTACAGTCAAATACAAGCCCATCGGTCATCTTATTCTCGGGACAGGAATTACACAAACACTGAACACTCGATAGAGTTTGTTTTGAAGATCACGGTCAGAGTTTTTTCAGGTCTGTGGACACATCGTTTCGTAAATCACGAGGATCATAATAATGTAAGTTGAGCCCTGTATTGTCTCAAGCACCAGAGATCAGTATTGCTCTAATAAGTAAAGCCCAGTATTGCAGCACTAACAAAATCTCTATATTACTCTAATAATTAAATTTCTGTATTGCTCCAATAATAAGAGTGCAGTACTGCCCCAATGAAAAGAGCTCTGCATTGCTCTACTAACCCGATCTCTGAATTACCCCAGTAGCCAGAAGGAGTGCTGTATTGCCTTAATAACTACAATAGTTTACAAGAAGAACAACAAAATTGAAAAATTTTAGAATGTAAGGTAAATAAAAACTATCTGGCCTGTTACGAGAGAGCGCTTTGCTGAACAAATTAAAGGTGTTCTGTAATGTTAGTGCTAGTGTTATTTCCTTTTTTAAATAGACTGAAATAAATATTGTTATTCATAAAAAATGTTAGTTATAGTTCGAGAAATACCCCACTTCTTTTGTTCTCGTAGAGAAAATGATCTTGAATGGTGAAAATGTTAAAGCATGTAAATATTCTGTCATTGTGCATCTTATGCAGTAATATTAATGTTAAGATTATTTAAAGATTACTTACGTAGATAATCTTGCAATCTGTAATCCCGGAAACCTTCCTTCATCCAGAATGCAAATTTGCTCAGTAATTTGATTGTAGTTGGAACTCCTGAGTTGCAGCTATCATTCCTAGTCCGTGCTTCGAAACTCGCATACAGGAAGGAATTAACGTCAACGTTTCAGACACTTACGTCGGATCTGAAAAGCATTAGAGGATGCGTTCCAAACTGCATCTGCTCAAGTTACTGGAATTTATAATGTAATTGGTGTAAATTATTTTTTGCTTGTCACTTCTCGACGTTTAACAAAACTTTATGGATTTTATACGCACAGAATAAAGTTTTTACTGTCGTTGTATCGCTCTTCGAAAAATTAATCTGTCTCATTGAGATACTTAGCGAGTACTAAATAAATTTCATCTGATTCTAACTAAGTTTACCTCGCTACTGAAATTAAGCAACTACTTTTTCTGTTTAAGATTGCAGTAGTATATTTATATTCATAATTATATATTATTATTTATACGTTCATTCTATTAACCTCATATCATTTTTCACGTCATTCATGAATTTCCCCGCTTATGGGATGTCCAACCTAATTGTTTTGGCATTTTGTCATGTATATGTAATATATTGTACATCTGTCGCGCGCGTTGCGAATCCTGGTATGTGGGTTTCATGCACCGTAGACTTAAGGGGAAAATGGCGATCGAGCTGATCGAGCCATCGTGACAGCAAGCACAGGGTGCGGCAACATAACTTTCTTTTTTGCTCTTCGAAAAGTTATAAAAGAAAAAAGTTATGTTGCTGTAATCTGTAGTTTTTTAGTATTTCTATGTAGTCTAGCTCACAACAGCATTACTCAAATCTTTCCAGTGCTCTGGTTACAAATCTTTGTAAATAATAAATTGAAAACGGTAGTTCAGCAATTTTGATACTCACACGTTGCAAACTTTGTATGAGGACAAGTTGAAGCCTCCTCTTAACAACATGCAAAGTGTTTTCCACCTCAAAGTACAAAGTTACCAGAAACGTTTACAAGTATTTCTAGGAACAATGTTAGATATTACTGTTTCAGAGAACAGTGTGTATTTTACAGAAGAAATACTGCACGGAACAGTGTTGAACGATGAGCCATTTTCTGTTTTAACTTCCAAATTCTTTGTTGAGAATGAACAACATTGGAAACATCTTCAGAAAAGTTTTCTTTTCTCCCTCGTTTAGCACATAATACAAGTTGTGTGAGGCATATTTATCGGGTTCATTCGTCAGTTGTTTTTGTCGGAGGTGTGCATTTTATTTTCCGCATCTTATTTTGGTGTTTCTTGGTCCTAACTTCACACTGGCATAGATTAGAGGCTGAACAAAATGCGTCTTATTAATTTTTTATGCGTGTTTCATTTTAAATTAATATCTATATCCATTATAAAAAAGTTTAACATTAAAATAAGTTCCCCTCTATTTGTCATGGGTAATTGAAAAGAAGAATCGCTTGAAGGACTTTATAAATTTCTGTTCTGAAATAAATAACTTTCTCAGTTAAATTACTTTCTTCGTGTAGCTTTCTTGGCATGTGCATCACTTAACCCAAAATAGCTCGTAAGAAAGCTAATCATGTATATATATCTTTATATATATATATATATATATATATATATATATATATATATATATATATATATATATATATATATATATATATGGATATACATATATATCCATCGCCTGCACAATACTTTCGAGTGAGCTCTTACACGAGTAACATTCATTAACATTAATGTATGCGCATGAATTAGTACTGACTAAATAGCAATGAATCTTCAGCATTCCATGATGCAGAAGTTGCCGTTTAAATTAACTAAATTACTCTACAGCGTAGCACTTGAATACCGCAGAACATTCAAACATTTTACATTAATAAGTATGAACCCAAAGTCAAATAAACTCACTTTGTGCATGCCTTATCACTGCATACTATCCTTGCATACCTTGGTTTTTCTCTATTTCTCTTTGTCTGTGCGTATTGATTGATTCCAAAATTGAACCAAGTTTCAATGAATTTAGGTCGTGTTCTGTAGTCCCTATGATTTATTTTTGTAATCATAAGACACTGCGAGACTTTGAATTCTTATGGCCGTAACCAGACACAGTTTCTAAACATTCCAAGGCTTCTGTAACGATCTGGTGACTGTAACGATCCACAGTTCCCAAACGTTCCAAGGCTTTTGAATTCTGGTGACTGTAACCATCCACAGTTCCCAAACGTTCCAAGGCTTCTGAATTCTGGTGACTGTAACCATCCACAGTTCCCAAACGTTCCAAGGCTTCTGAATTTTGTTTTTAAACAAGCTTCTCATTATAGTGTACCAGGGCATGGCATCAAATACAGGTTCATTTAAATATCTATTAAAGTCTGTGGACCTACATTCATTTACTTGTTAGATGCTCAGCAGTAAAAATATGCAAGGCTCAAAAACCCATTTCCTCGATTATTGTATTTCTTAAATAAACGCTTAGTTAACCTCATTAATAGTGGTACCTGATAAAAAGAAGGAAAACCAAACAGTCTACTTTTCATGCAGTTAAACAGACGCTGCAAGCTGGCATTTTATTTCCGAATAAAATTATGGTATTACTCAAATTCCGTACTAGACCTCATATGCATTACTTCAATGAGCTTTATCGTAAGATAATATCAACCAATGAACTGGAAATAAGTTTACTACGGTATAATCCTGTTAGGTACAGGCTATCTCTCTCCTTTTAATTAAATATTATACGTACTTATATATCAATAAGAAAACTCACACACATGCGCGCATAATGTTGCTACAGAGCACTTCCGTTGCAGCAGCAGTGCTGGAACACAGAACATCAGCACTAACGTGAAGTATCGCCTGAACTTAATACACCACCAGGTGGTCAATGTATAAGCTGCACTTCAGATCCTTGCTTCACAAATTTCTTTATCAAACAAGTGAAAAACAGCGAAATCCTGCGGTCTTGCTGTGTTGTTTGGGCATCAGTCTCTCTGAAAATTGAGGTCTGTATATGCCATATACAGGTCTGTATATGCCATGTTTTCAGTTTTTCAGAAAGTTTAGGTCTTTGTGTCAGGGACTGGAGCTTATCAGCATCAATCTCTTCTGAAAGTTGAGGTTTTTGTATCAGTCATTTGAACAGTCATACTCTAAGTCATCAAATTTTACGCAATAAAACTGCCTCACATTACATAGTAATTTTTTTATTTCTGGTAAACAATAGTTTTAAATTTGTTTCTGATTCGCTCATTATCACCTTTGTTGAAAAGCTCTTCCATGGTAACATCGTTGAAGCCATTAGGATATTCATAGGTCCCGATGAGCTGTCGTCGCTGTCTTTTTTGTTCTTAAGAGATGAGTTTTGGCTCTTGAAGACGTCTTTAGTGGCCGAGATTGCATAGCTCAGGAATCATTTCCGCTGCTTTACGCTGAATTCGTTTCCTTTGTTCACTTCTCGTCATAGGGTAGGAGACCAGAGTTATACTTCATATCTCAGATATCTGAACTAACGATTAATAGAACAGTAAGGCTAGTATTATGTTCTAGTATTATGTTGTTTGACTTGTATCAACACATATCGAACACCAAACACATATTAACAATGGTGAGCTCAGAAGTAGTGAGCATTCACTATAATTTTATATCTTGTTATATAAATCATTCTTCTTCGTTGGAATATTTGTACATTATTAACAAATGCAGCAAAAGTAATGAACCACAAAAATCATATTGTAGAAAGCTATTTAACTTTTGAAGAGATGTCAGCTGTTTGCCCACGTCTTACACAAAGAGCGGACTAGCAATGTCAAAGAATGTTAGTTAGTAAGTCATCTGCTCATTTTTTAAGCATATTATGTAATGACGTAGTTTAAATTGAAGGAAAAATAGTATTAGGAATCTATTCATATCACTTGGATAGATACTGCTATGTGTATTCATGTTTTGCATCAGATATTATACACATGTTGATCACTTCCGGAACTTAGCTGATAAAGTCCGATCGAGATCAAGAAAAAATCTGTGACTCATCAGCCTATTTTTAATTTCCCCGGTCGAACTCATTCAGATCCAAACAGTACAGAACCCCAACTGTGTGTGCCTTTTCCACTTTAGTAGAGTAGTTTACAGCCTAGCTTGTGTTACACAGGTCCCTGTTCGCGTCTCCAAGCAGCACTTGATTTTCTCCTTCTTGTGACAAGGAAGCCAGGAAAACTGACTGACTGTGTATTTCATCATACTTTCAGCTCATCTCTACGTGTCCCTACGAGCCTCTACCTCAAATCGTAACACAAGAAGAGCGGGAACAGTCGCTGGGAGCATCATCACTTGTCTTAAGATGTTAGCATTATGAATTGTAAAACCAATGGATATGTACCATATAGTTGATTGAAAATATAATTTCTTTCTATCATATCTGGCTGTGGAGGCGGTCGATAAAAACTGTCGATCCAACACCGCCATCCGGTGAGCTTCTGAGCAGCAGTTCTTAGGACCAGAAGGTGCGTCATGCTCCATTAGCTACCGTTACGCTTCATTTTTCTATGGACTTGAGCATCGTTAAGAAACTATGAGCTCTTTTTGGTGATGAATAATCCTCCACTAAGAACGAGCTGGTTTCAGCTTAATTTGATACGAACAATCAGCGACACTAGGCAGTTTCTACGCGCGAAAGTGAATCTTGTTATGCGTGTGGTTAATTATTCCTTCATCGAGTGTTCATAGAGATAATTTCAGTTTTTTAACTTCTTAGAAAGTACAACATAGTCAACTAGAACAATGGACTTTCAGAATGCTGTACTATCAGAATGCAGTAAGTTTTTAAAGGTTTCGCTCTTATCCTCCATTCACTCTTTGTTTACCAACGGAGCCTTTCGCTACCGTCGTGTTCACTGTACACAAAGTTAACTTTGCTTGCTATGCACGCAACTGTTCGTTGCGGTACCGAGAGTTACCGTTGGCAGACAGAGTTGAGTCGCTCTGTCTAAATTGCACATAATGTAGATTTTAGGATTTGTTGGGAATTATTTAGATAATGTTCAAATTAATCCGGTGCTATTTTTCAACTTGGCTCATGTGCAGAATATTTAGCGTACTACACGAATGATTCACTACTTGGAACCCACGTGTAAAACCCCCTTTTCCTCTTAAAAAATAATTATCTATTTGACAATAGTAAACCTCATGAGAGCCAGACGTAAAACTAATAGTTTTTAACTCCATTCTTAATTCTTTAATCATGCTCTTGCATTTTACGCACACAGCTGGCCTGAGTAGACGTAGGTTCAGCGCCCACTATGGTGTACCAAATACATCGAAGCAAGGAATAGAATAGAATAGAATGAGGCTATAGGAACGAACCTTCTGGTCCATTCTTGGGTCGGATAATTACTTCGATAATTATTCGGTTGTTTTTCCCAAGTCCCATGCCGTATTTCTAGCCGCGTCAACCATGTCGGCAGCGGGATTCGAACCCGGGTCTTTCCGCTCGCAAGCAGATTCGCTCACCAGTCGACCAAGCTGGTCGACTGGGGAGACATTCGTCCTGAACACACTTTGTACGTAGCAAATACCTTCTTATTTAGAGGAACTGCCAGTATACACTTTACGTCGTAAACGCAATTTGTTTACTAGAGCAGATGTTGAGTTTTCAAACTTAAAAATTGTGTTCTCTGCAAAGCCTTCACGCCTACGTTCACGTACCTAATATACACAAATATTATAAAAATATAAAAAAGTATATCAAGATCCCAAACTTAATAAATCGCCGATTATGTAACTACTCTATGTTCTCCTAATTAAAACCAATGAAAAAATCGCTCGTCAATAAGCTTTACGCTGAAAAGGGTTCACAATGTACACACCTGTATAGCTGCAATATGTGTAGCTGGAGTTGTTAATAAAACAACTACTTTATTTCAGAGTTGTGTTACCTAATGTAGATAGAGTATATGGAGTGTGTATAGTGAGTGAAGCTTTAAGTAGTGCATGCGTTTACAAAATATTTTTAATTGTCTTTCTTTCGTTAGCATCAATAGAAAATTTTATTAACTAATATAAATATTTGTTTCAACATTATGCTGCACGCAAAAACACAACTTAATCATTGTTCAAATTGCGAACTAAGATATTTGCATTGTCTTCACACCCACCAGAAGTAGATCCTTGACAGAAGTCAGAAAATTTACGAAATTTATTCATCATGAAACCCTTTCTTTGTTGTGATGTGCAGCTTCGACGTGTATGATGTGCGACTTCCACTTGTATCACGAACAGATTCCACGTGTATGATGTGCGGCTTCCACTTGTATGATGTATAGCTTCCACTTATTTGATGTGCAGCTTCCACTTGTGTGATGTATAGCTTCCACTTATTTGATGAGCGGCTTCCACTTCTAAGACGCACAGATTCCACTTGTTTGATGCACAGTTTCCACTCCCAGTCCTACATAACCAGTGGACGACACACTATGATAGAGGCAGCAAGCTCGATTAAGGAATTAGGAGATCGGTTCTGTTGATGCATGCAGTGCACGGTCCTCTAAGAAATGCACACAAGCTCCGTGACCAGAAATGGCTTTAATTGCGCCAGGTTACGAACAGTGAAGCGCAATTTAGCTCAGCTCATTAAGTTTGAGCAACGCATGCCGAGCACTCCTGTTAACAATTAGCGTCGCTTGCACTGAATTGTGGTAAATGAACTCCAGTTGCATTGTTATTTACAGCACTTGACTGATAATGGATACCGGAGCGAGGAATGCACGTTGCTAATACGAATGATGGAGGAGAAATGCTGCAGTGTCTAGCATGGAGAGCTCTACTTCGTAAGAGAAAATACGTACATGGAAATAGATTTTGGCTTCCTTGCATGGGAAAGCAGACACAAAAGCAGAATTTTTCAGTATCAGTGTTTTCATGACCGTCAATACGATTATTTTCAGTGTTCTGTGTTTCCGTCATTCCTGTCTGGAGATTAGACCGACTGATGGGCTTTTCTTTGACCTCAGCCATCCTCTGAGCTTGATGTCACATGGTAGAGCTTGTCAAAACATGCATATATAAAAAGCTCTGCATCATGTCCGTCCATAAAAAATGCCATCATCAGTATAAAAAAGTACCTTAATCATTGTGATCCTGAAATGCTGATAAGTGATCAACTTTTGCAGCATTATCGCCGTGTAAAAGTAATATTTTTCCATAATATTGACCACGCTGAAGATGCTTCAGATGATAGAAATGATAATATCTGAAATCAGCCTAAAATTAGAATTACACTTGAAAACTTCCTCAAATTTTATGAAGGCGCTTGAAATAATGGAAAGTTTAATACATGAAATTGGAAATACATTTGAAAATTTTCACAAATTTCATAAAGACAAACTAATATACTTAATAAAAGTATGCCACTCATTCAAAGTGGGAAAACCATTCATATATATAATTCATATATATAATTCCTCTAAATCGAAAAAAAATATGAATATCTAAGTCCACAATTAATCTTACTCATAAAATAATTAAATTGAACCAAGACAGCAATATGTACATTTTGGATAACGTTCGAAATTCTGCCTCAACTATTTAGCCCAATATTATAATTCTGAGATTCAAAGAGCGGACATAAAGTGAATTACCTGAACTTATTTCCCACTAATTGTAATGGGTTTTTACTTTTTTAGTAACAGATGTTACGTGTCCTACATCCTCTTATTTTAGGGAAAAAATAGCACTGCTCTTGTTGTTGAGGTTCAGAATCGCTTGTTTGTACAAAATTAGTTTGGACCTCTGAAATTTTCATGTAAGCGTTTTCTTTACATGTTTCTAATCTAAGAACAAATATCTGCTTCAAAATTATCCTCCCTGTGATAATATTTTTAGCTCCAACATTAAAGGTTTTGTTGGGCCTCACTCAAAATTTAATATAATATAGCAAATTTAAAGAATAAAAACGAAACTTTGCGCGTTTTATCGTCGTACAAAAAGCACCTCAGGCAAGAGGTTCTGCGAAAATGGAACTTCTTTCAAAACTCTTCTCGTACATTTAAGTTCAAACTGTAAAACATTTTTTACAGCTCTTGAACGGTTTTTGGTCATGCAACTCCATCGTCAAGATTTCCTTCAGCTAACGCTCTTCCAGTAACCATTGTGACAATTTCCTTGAACTAACATTCTTCTAGTAACTATCGTGACAATTTCCTTCAACTTACACTCACCTAGTAACCATCGTGACTATTTCCTCCAACTAACATTCTTCTTGTAACCATTGTGACGATTTCCTTCAACTCACAACGAACACGCTTCTAATTATGAAATTGATTGTCGTTTGTCAAACCCAACGGATTATTCCATCATATGTGAGTTATTCTTATAATCTTTTTAATTAATTTGCAGTTGTGAACTACTTTCACAGTACACACAAGTGATGCTTGGTGGAGGGGCCAGGAGCGTGCGCCTGACCTTGTGATGACAGGACGATTCAAATGCTCTTTTTAAATAAGTATTTAACTTTCAGGTATTGTTTATTAAGTAGGTATTTCACTTCCAAGTATTGTTTATTAAATAAATATTTAACTTCCAGGTATTTTAGAAGTTAAGAAAAGAAACTGATGAACTGAATTAATGAAAGAAAACAAAATCATGTAATAAAATTTGGCGAAAAAAGAGTGCAGAAACCATATAAACTGTCAAAAACCGTTTATTGGTTTAAAATAAAGATAATGAAAGCAAAGAACAAATAAAAAGAAAAATCACATCTATTCTTCTGACTTCACGATTTCCAATTGCATCATAATTTTTATGATCGGAAAAAATTGGTTGGCTGGCAGGAAAACATTCCAGCACAATTGTTTCCGAAAACATTCGGGAAAATAATTCCCTGCCTTTGGTTCTGGTAATTTCTTGAAAGCATAATGAATAAATTACATTTTTAACACGTTGAGTGCGATACGACCCGCCGGTGGGTCACTCAGGTTAGGTTCTGTAATTTTTTCAAGGCTTTCGACTGTGTGTACAAAGTAAAGATTTGCACCGGCTAGGTAATCGCAGGCAACGTGTTAAACTTCTTTCTCCGCAAACAAATTGCTTACGACCAACGTCAGAAGTTGTACGCACCAACTGTTACCGACCGGAGTGTGTATAAAAATCGCATCTGTCCTCCATTGTAATTGCCAAGTTTTAGTTCTCTTTAATTACTGTTCCTCGTTTGTCCTTCAAGTATAATCTCGTAAAACGCTTTCGATTAATCGGTTTTGGCTTTCATTCGCTTTCGTTGTTTCAAAATACCCTTCTAGTTGTGTCCAATGTAATTTTAAATTTTTATGTTCCTGCTAAAATTTCTTGGTTTAAAATTTACTAATCATGCTAATAGCCACAAATAGCAATATTGCTGTTTTTGACTCTTCAATATTACCTATTTCTGCCTGGGGAGGTCATTCAAAACTGGAGAATGAAAATTACAACTTGATCGGTAGATAAATGTGCTAACAAAATCACAGGAATTCATTTTTCTCTATAAATTGATTACATACCTTTATTACCTGAGAGTGATATGTAAGAATGTTAGCTGATATTTATAAATTCTCAGTCATTAAGTAAGGTTAGGTTAGACTAGTTTACGTTGTAGTCTCTGTCATTAAGTAAGGTTAGGTTAGACTAGTTTACGTTGTAGTCTCTGTCATTAGGTAAGGTTGGATTACTCTAGGTTACATTGTAGTCTCTGTTATTAGGTAAGGTTAGGTTAGGCTAGGTATGGTTGTAGTCTCTGTAATTAGGTAAGGTTAGGTTACGCTAGGTTTTGTTGTCGTTGCTGTCATTAGATTCAGCTGTAAACTTGAAAAAAATTTATATATGCTTATTTTTTAAGTCCTGTTTCAAAAATAAAGTAATTATAATGGTTTTGCCATGATTTTAAAATGCTGATATTGGTTCACGCATTTTGACCAAGAGAGGCTTTGCATGCCGCTTGATAAATACCAAAAATAATAAACTGGATACAAATCTGAATTACTTTAATATTGTAATTTTAATTTTACCCAAGTGGTTTGCACACGCAGTTAGGCCTCGCCGTGTCGTTTGTGCTCTTATTATACAGTCATGAATCGCACAACGAATAAAATCATAGGTCACCTACAAGTATAAGGTGGGACTGTGTAAAAAACTCACAACCTAGCGACGAAAAAAGAAAATACGTTGTCAAACAAACCTGGAAATGCAAAATTGGTGTCTTCCATTTACAAACAACTGAACTCGAAGCATCTTAACTTGCTGAGCTCGCTTAATTCCACGTAGGAATAACATTACGAAGCCGACGTGAGGTACTGGAATCACATTTTCAGTACGATGCATCTTCTTTATTACACTGAAATTAAGAAGATAACTCAGTAATAAATCGTAGCCTTGGTGCTCGCCCTATTGGAGCATCTCTCCTTTATCTTGCCTGCTATCGGCATACATTATGTTTACTTGCATAGCGCCCGCTGGCCTGGGTGTACAATGCCCTTCCTCTGGGGTGAAAGAATGAAAACTCCACATGAAGGTGGTATTGCAACGGCTGGGAAAGATTTAGGCAATAGGCAAGGCGAAGGACAGAGGCGGTGTGGAAGAAGGAGAATTAAGGCAGTATGGATGGAGGAGAATTGAGGGTGATGGGACAGCAAAGGATTGTGCTGTGGGGAAATTAAAGAATTGAGGCAGTAGAGAAAGCAGAGAATTGAGGCAGTGGCGAAGCCAAATGAGTGAGGTGATACGAAAAGTAAAGGATTGAAACGTAATTTCACTTAAAATTACTTGTGCTGTGTTGAAGAAGCTGTGCGTGGATTGAGATTTTTTGCATTAGGCCTAACCATTTTTTCTCGTTGTTTACAGATATTATCCGCGCGCCTTGTTTTGACTAAATCCTGGAAACTCAGATACATGTGAAGAGAAGTCGTCTGCACGTACTCGTTGGTCTGAAGAGTGAATCTTTTGAATGCAGTAAAACGCTACAAACTCAATATATTATATTGCAGTATACATATTACTTCCACGTACGAAAGTCCATTGAAAAATATAAACATAATAATAATAATAAGAAAATATATATATATATATATATATAAATATATATATATATGTAGTCCAAAAATGCAGACATCATTCAGGCATGTGCAGCATGTAACATCCCGTGAAAAATTTCGGTGATATATTCAAAAAATCTATGAACGCGCAGCGTCTAATTTCCAATTGTAGTTCAGTATTTAATTAGAAAATAGGCAATTAGTTTAGCTAAGTTTGAATTTTAGTGACGGATCTCCTGGAAAATAATTACAAATAAAACAAACAAGAGCATGCTAAATGCTAGCAGTAAACAATGTTTTTAATATATACCTAGCATCCTGAAGTTGCTCTGTTATTGGCATGTGTGTCTTGGCAGGGGCGAGTTGTGCAAGTGTGTGGGTCAAACGAAGTGAAATTGAAATTTTACAGCAAAGATTTCGTAATCAAAAGCATGGAAAAAGGTTATGTCAGTTATACGGGCTACCTTCTACTCCTGGTTGTTTCCAAACATTTAGCAGGCTGTTCCGTATCAGAAAGGACTAATCACATGACTTTATTTTAAAGTTAAGTGACTTTCACTCTCTTTGATAACATTTTTAAGTAAAATTTCGATGCACGAACTGTATGCATTCCTTATATCATCATTAAATAGACCAGGTTCTTAACTATCATGAATTCTACAGTTAGTTTACTTGAAGCTTGGCTAGACTCATACAATGCTTATTTACAGATATAACAATTCCACATTCATTCAAAGTCAAGTGCCTCCAATTCTGTGAATCTCTCTCCCAAAGACGTGCATAAATCTCGTATTGAATGATCAAATAACAGGATATCTGAGCATTATTTTAAAGTGACTGAGATGGAGCAACAGGTATGGATTACTTGAGCTCAGAGCGACCGTGCTCTCCGGATCGTCTGACACATAAGAATTACAACTTGATTTTGTCTTTGCTAAAAGCAGAGTTCGATGCCCTCACTGATTCTTTAATGTCAAGGAGACTTTCTTTCACCGCTGAGAAGTGGGGAGATCACTTTCTGACGATTCTTTGATACAAGAGGATTTGATAAAAATTATATATATATTAAAAATATTGTCTGGAGTTAGTTACCTTGTTGGATTTTATGTTTGTGAAGAATTATGTTGTGTATCTTGTTACTGCTAGGCTAAGGATGAACTTTCTTTATGATTTTCTATGAATGCCAATGAATAGGAACAAAACTGCCAATGCGATAATGTTCTATGAAAACTCCCCTGAATTTCAACTCAAGGCTATGACTAAGTAAACTACCAAGTCTACAGTAAACTACCAGGTGAAGCTGTAGTCTGATAATTTCGACAACTGAGTTGATCTCATAATCATGAACGGACAAAAACTTATATTGTCAATACGTAAGCGTATAATTCCCAACAATATAATACAGTATTTTTTCCATACACTACTTTAACACTCTGCAGAGTGTATCACAGTATTTTTAATTACCATATATACATTAAATTGAATAAAAATTATGTGTCTAACTATGCATAGCTGTCCGTGTCATTTCTTAACATTCCCCAGGCTCTCCCTCTCGTCCAACATTTACGCATTTCGTGAATCTTGTCGACTGGTCTAAAAGTGTCGTAAAAGGCTGTGTTGGTCAACATCTTGGTCCCAGTTCACACAGAGCAGTCCATTTAATAACAGTCCTATCAGTTATGAAAACAAAGATGTCCGGTATTAGTAGGTAACTTAGTGAATTGTTTTTTTCTTGGTTTTTCTGTACGTGTTTTTCTTAAAGGCCGCTCGCTCCTTGTTGGGTTTTTCTGAGCACCTTTAAGACTCATAAGTGCAATTCAGCGTCTCTTTGTAAGCACAAAACTCGTTTATACTTAGAAACCCACAAGGATTGTGAAATGAGGCAGCAATTTACGTTCCATTATGACACCTCCAGAAGCCTCAAGTTGCACTTGTGAGTACCTGTCAATAAATGTTAAAAGTAATGAGATGGAATTGATAAGGAAGTATATAATATAATTTGTTAAGGTGTCCGGAAACAAATCTGGAATTCAAAATGAATTGGAGTTTCGAAAATCTTATCAAAAGATGCCCGAAATGTAACTCATTTTTTAATTCCAACCGAAGAAATGTTTCCAGATATTTTATCAAATTAACAAAATGTTTCCACCGATCAGACTGAGGCAGACTTCTGAGTCAAAGCCGTAAACTCACAGAACTTTCAGAAACCGGAAATTTATGTAAATGTTCGTTTTTGGATGGAACCACATTTTGTACGACGTCGAAAAATTCATTGTCAGCTGGGGACCTTGATCTAACAACAACTGAAGATGAATTCTCATCGTACCATGAATAGGAACAAAACTGCCACTGTTAACCATATGTTCTGAATAATCTATTTAAGCAGAGCTCTACGTCCCAATGATATCTTAGGCCTGTCAAAAAGTTTATCATTGAACCAGGCAAAATTTATTTCACGATTGCTCGTACTCACTGTATATTTATTTATTCAATTCGATGCATGCTTTGGCCCACAATATATTATTCAGTTTCATGTTAATTCTACTCCGCATGAGGAAAAAAGATCAGGAGTTCAAGTTAAGGACGTTCCTAAAACCAAATCAGTTGTTTTTGTTCACAATTTACGGAACAAATGAATCTACAGTTAATCAAAATATTTTAGTCGTATCAAAACACAAATGTAAAATTCCATTCAGAATGAGGTAAAAAATCCAGAGCACAAATACTGGATCATAAATACCGATTTATAATTTTGTAAAGTTTTAAATCCCATTTTGAATTGTGTTGTTTTTTTCCTACGATGAAATCTTTTTGAGTTCAATTTCAATTCAATCAATTTCTCTTCGGGTTCCGCAACACTGGGATGCTCTGTATTTCATGTTGCAGCTTCTTCCCCGTCAAGCATCAATTTTAATATCAAGCATGACGCCATTAATAGCTTAAGTTTGTAGCCTCCAGTGCAGGCAGCAGTGGGAGATCTGTGTGTGTGTCGTCCTGTTTGCTTGTATTCAGGTATTCCTCAAAAAATACTTCACAGCCAACGAAACTTTTACAGGTGGGCGAGTTTTATTTTTTGCTGTGGTCAGTTCCTTGTAAAACTTCGGATACTGATCAGACCGCTACCATGCTCCCTTTTTTTGTTATTTTCCTTTCAAACGTTGTGTAGGATAAAACGCTTAGGCAGAAAAAAATATTCTACGCCTTAATGAGTTTGAAATCCGTTCATTTTTTTCATTGTCGATATCCTTTAACGTAAATTTCTCATAAATAGAAATATTTTGAATTTCGTGAGAAGAAAAACTCATTACATTTTGGAATTTTTCAAAATTATCTCCTTCACGCGTCCAGTTTCATAAAGCACCTAAAAAAACTCTGCCCGTAGTCGGCTACCTGTAGACAAACACAATGATTATCTTCCATTTTTAGGTGAGCAGCTCTTGGAAATTGTTTTGTTATTCACGTTGAACAATGAAAAAATGTAATTTAACTGGTGCTGAAGAGACAGTAATCACTCCAAACTAAAAGTATGTATGTCGCAGTAGTCAGTAATCTGAAATAGCCTTCAAAATTTAATAAACACCTATAATATATGTTAATAACAATATTAATATTTGTAACAGAATTCAAATTCAAAGTGCTTCACCTGTCGAATTGTTCGTCAACAAAATTTGGCCAACAATGTTTCCTTTGAGTTGATTTAAACGGGAAATTAATCTATTAAAATATTATAAAATACTATTTGTGCCCATTAATCTACAGGGTGTCTCAAAAATATGTACTCACACTTCGAATGACGAGATCCTTTATTTATGAACATACAGTGAAATAGAATAGCTTCAAATACAGAAGACAAATGTGATTAAAGAATCATGTTCGCAAATGTTCGAATTGATGACCATTATTGTCCAGACAACGCTGATAACGCACACCAAGGGTGCGTTACATTTACATTTTTTTGAGACACCCTGTATTTAGTGTTGTTCGCCCTGTCTAAAACACTAAAGATCACCCTATCGAAAAATAATTTGTTCGCCCTATCTAAAACAAATATGCTCGCCCTATCTAAATTTACTTTCAGTTCTTCAGCCTTCATAATCTGCCAGTGTATTTTAACCTAAAAATGTGCGGTTCAAAGTTGAAGCTACCAGCAGACAACACATTAAACATGTTTTTATCTGTGGGAGAAGCTTTTAAGAAGGACGTGTTTAAACTTGAAGGCGCGTAAAGCCACCACTTGACGACCTGGAGTCTGTACTTAGCTAGCCATTTTTTATCTACAAGGAGCATCTTGGGGGCAAAAATCCAAGGAATGTTTATTATTAGTATGGATTCAGAAGCTGAATAACCACTTTGGATTCCATATCTGAAGATTCACTTATGGAGCCGAGCCAGTCTGTATTTTGTGGTGTGCCCAGGCCTGAATGATAACAGTAGTTGGTTTTCAGATTAGTTTTGGGTTCACCAACTACACGTTGACGTAGTTTCGGTTTTCTAAATACAAATCCACTTGAACAACAACAACTAAAGATATATTCTCGATATGAATGACAAAATGCCATCTCTGCCACAACGATATCCTTTCTTTAGAATAGACGAACTTGCTTATGCGATTACAAATGTTGCCTCATTCTGGAAAAATAAATATCGTAGAGATACGAGCAATTTATTTCTCAAAAACGTATTTAAGATTAAAAACTGGACAAATGCTCGTTTCAATTGATTATATACTAGTACGACAGAGACGTCTAAACCTATAAAAAATCATACTTACGTGGATAAAATTAAAAAAATTATTTTTAATCCAGCTAGATTTGGCTAGCCAAAATAAAATATCGGAATTGATTGATAAGTTTGTTATCCATTGAATAATTTTGTATTTTAAATGAAATAGAGGAGAATAGAAGGAGATAAGTTCTCAGCGCCTGCTGAAAATAACTCAGACAATGCAACATCGTATTAGTCAACAGGAGGGTTGTCCATGATACAATATTAAGTCCTCAAAACAAAACTTAGGAAGCCACTAAAGAACACAAGAGTTTGAGACGCAAATACGTCATGTGTACACATGGAAATCATGGCTCCGTAATGTCCATCGTTAGGTGTAATTTAGGCAAACAAGTTTTTGTTTGAAAAGGTGCCCGAAAAAAAAACAGCTAGGCTTCCATGCCTGAAACCAGTGCATTATACCAACTTCCAATGTTAGATCTTTAATCTTAAAGAAAATATTGACAATTCGTTTCGCTACGATTGGATCTGTGAGTTCTTCCTGTGATCACTCGATGACAGCTTGGCAACTTGGACAGCATCTGCCAAAATCTTGCGTGATGAACGTTGGTGGGACTCTCAGGTCCAGACAACATTGCTCCTGTCTCGGACACAGAACTTAGAATCTTGTAGGAAAAGTCTTTATTTCATACCAATGTTCATCAGAGGGAATACATAATAATGAAACTATTGATAGGCATCGATGTGAATTTAATTGATGGTATTTTGTCCTCTCTAACGATAAGCGATTAATCTATTGGTATCTAAACTACACGAATAACTACATGCGAGTGTCAGTAAATTTTCTGTTGAGCTTTAAGGACCTAATTCTCATAGACTTTTGTTACGGAATTCGTCCCGTAGTCCCACTGCTATTGTCAAGTGCGTAGTTATTGTTCAGCATAAAATAATAGAAATGTACTTTGAAATAATGATTTTAGTATAGAATTATATTCAACTGCCTTTTCATAGGATGTCATTAAAATCTTTTGAACAAAAGGTTTTACAACACTCAACCTGATGTTATATGCATACTGAAGTAAACGTGATTACTGCAGCATATTGAACCCTTTTATTACTAAATTTTCTTTATTTATTATTTTTTTTAAATAATACGAGCTTCATGCTGCCATTACATTCTTGTATATGAAGTGGTATAATTTCTTGGCAGTTTTGGTCATGATCCCCGCAGATGATAATATTTTATCAACAAAATTTCAATAAGTGTTCAAGTGGCATCCTAAGAGACAGAAAAGCCCTTTTCTCCTCCCTATATTTAATTTTTTTCATATTCAATGTTTAGAATTGAGTTCCCGTTAATGTAAACTTCAGTAACATTAGTTTAAGATAATAGAATTATTCCAATATCCAACGTTATTGCATGACAATGAATATATAGAACACTTATTCATTTTACTAATTTTTGCATTCAAATCCAGGGTTTTCTGAAACACGGTAAGGCAATAAATTACTGAATATAACGCAAAACTCTTTTTCTGCCTACGATGTTCGTAGATTTCTTGCCTCTGTCAGCGTCAGTTTTCTTCTTTTTGCCCTTGCAATGACCCGAAACTCAACACAAATTTGGATACAAACGCTACGGAACCCAGAAAGAAACTTGTCACTCAAAAAGTTTCAGTGGTCAGAAAAACTAAATACAGCATTCAAAACAGGAATTAATGGAGATTAATTCCTTCAAATAATCAAAAACTCAATGAGTTAATGCTACTAGGTCTGATACATTGTCCAAGTCCATTGTCTCATAGTTATAAGAGTACACGAATGTTCAAGAGTTGAGGGCGACCATCTGAAAAGAAAAGTCTTTAAAAAATGAACGTAGAAATCCAAATACAACAGTTTTTTCTTCATCCGCCTTTCAAAGAGGTATTTGTTTTTTATTAGGATTAAAACTTTCTGAGTTATCCCTGTTTCTTTTCGAGTCCCGTAACGCTGGGGCACCCTGTACATGTTCGATTATAAACTAGGGAACACTCACAACAAGATACCGATGGATTGACTTGACATGAATGCACCGACCTGGACTCAATACACGAACAACTCTACATGACTGGTCGCCAGAGCTCCCCTGTCCGCCATTGTTAAAACCGAGCAAAACCTGGAGAACAATGCAGTCGCCTGAATTGCAGATAGCAAATGACGGTGGTGGCAAATATCTATTCTTTATATCTCCTTTTCTGAAAAAGAAATGTGAGGGAATAGTGAGTAATTTTGCCCCAGGATCTCCTACATCAGGAATCGTGCTGTTGTATCTGGACTAATTCAGCCCTGTTGTACGTGTGAAGAGCATTTATTTTTACAGAAAAATAAAAAATATTCATTATTATTCCATCAATAGATTTTAACCTTATTCACACCGTAGAGACCCTGGATTTCTAGAAGAGGATCACGATTTCGTCAGCGATAAACCGAGTAAGAAATTTAGCTGCGTTTTGGTCCTTACTTGATAGACATAATTAATGCTATTGAAAACGGTTAAAATGATTTCTATTGAAATAATATTCCTTTTAAAAAACTTTGAGATAAAGAACGAGAATTTAGCAAATGAGTTGCTGTAAAAAGAAGCCTTAATGTCCTAAATTGTATAGAATTGTTGTACATTTTGTGTGCTAGTGTGAGTCATTGATCTGCTCTCGTCCATCTGCTCACTAATTGCTTTATTTAATAACTTCAGAAATTTATAAAAAAGACATAAGGCGATTCTAGATAGAAGTATATAATTTGTTGTTTCGAAATGAATGTGTTTGTACTTGGATGACATGGAAAATAAAACAAAATCGAAAACTTTAGAGGAAGAATTAAAAATAGATATTATCATTTTAAAGTGATGCGTTGTCGGTAGATACAGAATCACGGCGGGAGTTCAATATTCTTATTGAGTTTTCGAACCTAAAAAGTCAAAAATTACCTTTCTATATCAAAATAATAAGTTTTCTTTCATAACCTTTCTTCAATATTACCATTAGGAAAACCTTAAAGCTTTGTGGTGTGCGCTCAAACAGTAGATATTTTTACTAAAGTAATTTTTTATACACACATAAAAATTGCATTTAGACCTAAGTGTTCGTAAAAAATCACTCAACATACAAACATTACAAACCTCTCTTAAAGTTTCGAAAATTATTTGCTATGCAAAAAAATTTCAAGATTCTCTCGGCTGCCACAATGGAAGCTTCGATTCATTTTGCAGTTCAACGTATTTGCCAAATTTGGTTTTCCGTTGAAAAATCCTGAAGCACCTTTGAGATGACGTACCTTAGGGCTAACTCGACAGGTCGCCTGTGTTATCTCGGGCTCGAATCAAGATACAATCCAGTTACGTATTTGTTCGTCCTCTTCCAAACGTGAACAAACAGTAACCTGTGTCTACATCGACAACAAGCGACAGAAAAAAGTTGGTCTGTTTTCTTTAAAGGCGTCCGTGCACAGCAGTTGTTTCCCTCGTCCTCGAACAATTCAGGTTCCGTCAGCAAAAATACAACTAGTTCAGAATACAGTGAACTCTTTCAACTTTTTCCTCTGCAGTGGACATAACTTATCGATGAAATTAATACATCAGGTGTGTCTTAAGTATTACTTGTTAGATGGAAAAAGTGAGAACGCTGGAAAAGTGATTCACAAATTAAGCACAAAAAGTTTTCGCAAAGTAATAAATAATTTATTTTAATCATTTGCAGGAAATTGTTCGTAGAAAATGTGAAATCTTCTGATCCTCAAACTCACTCAGAAGTAGGAATGTAAGTCTTGAAGACTTTTTATTCTGTAGACTGAAGAGATTCTTACAGACTCTGGCACATTCTTTAGTGTTACAAGTCTGTAATATTTTAGCAAACTATGAATTTAGAATTCTTGAAGATGCACCTAGCTCACATGTTCACATCTCAGCTGTATTTTACGCAGCTTTTCTCTCTTAAACTACAGTTTGATCATCCAGACTCGCGTTTTATCGCACATCAAGTTCTTCCATCACCCCGTTTTTCATATATCTTGATCTTTTAAAGCGAAAGTCCAATGTGTTCGGGCTCTTGCTGGTTGTATCGTGTGTTTTATCCTTAGTAAATCACTCGCAGGTCCAATTTTCTCACTGTAACTCTCGAGTCAAAGCACACGAGTGTCTCTAATTTCCATTTTCTGCCATAGTCTAATGAGTTCCCCGAGATAATAAGAAGCCTGGACTTCAAACATGCGCTCTGAATCTTAATGAGATGAATTACGCTCGGCCGGCGATAGCGTAGCAACTTAATAGCCAAGTCCTAAAATTCAGAAGAGAAAAATGAAAATGAGCTTTAAGGATGTAGCAGTGGGGAAAGTGAAAGAATATTTCTCGATGAAGCTCGATTTAAACAAGAAATTCTCTAGAAACTTCTTAGAAAATTTCCTCATAGAGGCAGAGCTATAATATCTGTACTGGTTTTTCTGGGTTACTTGTGCGGATGTTCTTACTTATGAAATGGTGCCAAAATATGCTTTCGTTTTTACGGAAAAAATTGTCGATGACTGAAGCTAAAAACATGTCCGTACTTAGGCTTCATTTTCCGTGCCGAAATTCAGTTAACTTGGGTTAAAAAAATTGCGAGCGAGCGCTTAAAAGCTTCTGGAGAAACACAATCGAAATGGATGCTATATAAATTCGATATTTCGGGTTACATGGTAAGTAATATTTTTATATTAAAAATAAACATAAGCTGATGGCTCTTTTGTCAAATACTGGGTGAGGAAAACCCACTAGGTTTTGGAAAAGATACTACGTTTAAACATAAACCTGGCTTTTTTCTGTGCATTTCACCAGTTTTGCAAATTTATATCCATGCACAAATTTTCATCCGATGAAGGTCATTAAAAGATTGGAATGATACTTAATAAGTCATATTGTTCAAGATAATTTTGCGTAAACGAGAGTTACGTTCAGGAGGGGAACTGACTCTGGAATCATTGTAATTTGCTGTCATGCATCACACAAAAATGAGGAAGTCTGTGAAAGGAAGAAATCATGAATTAAATCACAATATCGATGGCATGGAGCAATACCAAAAACCATAGAGCTTATTTTGAAAAAATGCTTATTTCATTTTTGTGATTCGTTATCAATTCAAGATTCACAAGAACATAAACCAGTAAAAAAGTGTACAAAACGCTCACACTTGAAGAATAATCTTGCAAAAGTACACATGTACACAATAAAGTGAAATTTTGAAAAAAATCATAATTTCTCTAGGTCTGTCAGTCATTACAGATACAATCTTTTTGTAGAAGGTTAATGCTGTCGTGTTAAGACAACGATGGTTAAATGATCAGTCAATGGAACGATCATTTTGACCCTAATATCATTAGGTTATAAGCTCATTATTTGTGACTTTAATATCATCAGGTTATGTGCTCATTATTTGTGACTTTAATATCATCAGGTTATGTGCTCATTATTTGTGACTTTAATATCATTAGGCTATGTGCTCTTTATTTGTGACCCTAATATCATCAGGTTATGTGCTCATTATTTGTGACTTTAATATCATCAGGTTATGCGCTCATTATTTGTGACTTTAATATCATCAGGTTATGTGCTCATTATTTGTGACTTTAATATCATCAGGTTATGTGCTCATTATTTGTGACTTTAATATCATCAGGTTATGTGCTCATTATTTGTGACTTTAATATCATCAGGTTATGTGCTCATTATTTGTGACTTTAATATCATCTGGTTAAGTATCAATTCTGTACGCGCGCTAGGCTGCCTATAAACAATGACCAGGGGTCATAATTCAATAGTAATAACAATACAAGAATAATACTGTAATGCTATCAATGTTAGTAAAATTTCATAATTTACTATGACTAGAAACGTTTTTATTTTAATTCAAAATTTTCTTTCAATTATCGCTTGCTCTAAAATGGCATTACATAAACATCAATCTAGCGTGCATTTTTAAAACAAAATTTTAAATATTAACGATGAACACAAAAATAAAGCAGCAATAGAACACAAACAATTGTTTCAAAACTGTCCATGCGATATAAAAGACCACAATACACAACCACCAAAAAAATTGTTTGGAAGACATTGCTGATACAGTCATTTTGTCGGTATATTAGTTGCTTCTTTTACAATCCCCTAATTATTTGTTATATTGTTGTTAATTTATTTTGATATTCATTTTGTGATTTATCTGTAGCTCAGTACGCTGTTTCCTGGGCCTTCTTCCTCTGATCACGCAGGCTATAGTAAAGTTTTATTATCTTCTTACGAATGGCTTCAATTCATCTCAGCAATTAAGCATTCGTTGCGACCACTAGTAACGAGCGTATGCGTTATAACGACACGGGTTGTGAGACTTGGTCTACCCTTGGATTTCCTTCCTACATCAGAAAATGTTTGGCCAGTACCATAAACGATAAATGCGTCAATGAAACGTTTCTGAGCTTCAAGAAGGCCGATTATTACGGACGTGTCGAAACTGCAATAAATTTTGCAGTCGTAAAGTCATTCTCGGCTTATCTTGACGCGCTTCACGCGTCTGGCAGTGACGGTTTACAACCAGGCTGTTGTCGTGTAAAAGACGACTTTATGAGCAAGTCATAAATTTCCATTAAAGGCCAATAAAAACCTTCAATTTTGACTGCTGATTTCCAGTAAGGTGCTTTAGAAATACAAATTAGAATCTCATTCATTCAATCACTGTTTCAGTAATAATGTTTAATCTTAATTTTTTCTTATTTTATGTCATAAAAGGTAATCTGAATAATACAATACGCAAATGAGTATGTATACAAAATTTTAATTGCCAGCTGCGTTACGGACAATTTGCTGCGGCGTTAAAGCTGAAAGGATTACGATTCAGTGCTCTGGAACTAAGTGGAATGCTTTGTTGAGCTTCTAAATCAGGTCTGCGCATCCCAAGCAGACCTGGAAAAGCTAAAAACAGTTGTGTTAAAACGATCGTAGCGGTAATGAGATTTCTTTACAGAGCACACATGGACTTGATCTCAAATCATTAGGATTCAACTTTCTAAGACCACAAGGACATTAAAATTCAGGATGGTCTTTATCGAGACAGGCGATTGTGTTCAGATTCCGTCGAGCATTATTCATGCTGTAAGTGACTGCCTGAATTATAATAAGACCAAACATCTTAATGCTGTGTTTGAACAAGCAGCACAAAGGACAATGTTGGCTATGAACATACAGGGAGCACCGAATTAACCTCCCAACAAATTGCTCCGTGAAGCTGGATTTGTTGAACTCAACCTGAAGAAATAAGTTTGCAGATAAGCATGACCGGCAGCTATAGCTGTGTGGGATTAAACATGAGTTTAGGACTCTAGTA
>VCRD01000295.1:239501-308535 GCA_006783055.1 Trinorchestia longiramus
ATGCATGTAGCCGCGTGGTATTAAACATGCATGTAGCCGTGTGGGATTAAACATAGATGTAGGTGTGTGGAAGTTAACATATATGTAGCCGTGTGGGATTAAATATACATGTAGCCATGTGGGATTAAACATGGATTTGGTATCCTACTAAAACTGTACAATATTTTGATGGGTTTGATGTCTTCCTTTCCTACTGGCATGGTAAACAGTGATGATTCAGCGTTCCATTTGAAAGTAAAAGAATTTGTTGAAAATAACTCAAGCTACAATAATAAAAGCATGAATGATTGCAGAAGAAGTTATTGCATAAACTAGTTAACAAATTCTAGTCAGTTTTCAAATTTTGAGAAATTTCATGTAACTTCAAATAATCATTTCAAATAAAACTAAAAACTGATTTTTTCGAACTGAATTGAAGGTATCATAGAAGTTTCATCAGAGACATAATAAAATAAACATAAATTTAATGATAAATCGCTAGTTCTTAAACAGTTTTGCTTACCCTCAGATATCAGAGTTTGTTTCTATTTGAATAAATGTATACAAATATATTTACGCTGGTAAACAGTGTAGATATCAGATACGCTTACTCTTCATAATACAATTCTTATGATGAGGAACTGTGCGGTGAATTGATTCTATACTATGTGATGTATCGGGATAAAGTTGTTCGGTTTTCGATTTTCGAATTTATTTCAAACCTAAGAATCGTTTTTCTTGAGGATGTCAGGGATTTACGATGTTGGTACAAATGCATATTCTATGTTTGTGTGTTGCATTTGCGTATTTTACTTTCTTTTCTTTTTTTATTTTACTTTTTTACTTATTTTACTTTACTTTTACTTGCATATTCTATGTTTGTGTGTTGTATTTGCGTATTTTACTTTCAACTAGATGTTACTTTTTACTATATGAGTGACATGACGCTTATACACTACTTTCTCAAGCAATAACAGTACTGTATGTAGCAATAGGTGCCTGTGTTTTTGTTGTTTGCCTTCATACAACGTGAAAAACCTGTAAATGGTTGTGTATAACACAACCTCTGTTTGTTATACATACAAATGGTTTGTACAATTTGAATCAACATGTTTCAATTGTCTTAAAACGCTTTTTGGATATCAAGATATTCATTGAAAATATATTTTCGTTTGTGAATGTTTTTGTAAAATTAAATAACCTCTTCTTTTATACTAAATTTGGCCTTTACGTTGGTAGTACACGTTATTAATAATATATCATTTTCTTCGTAAATGAGTTAGTCTCGATGCATTTCATACACACGGATAGAAATAATTTCTTTGAAGCACAGGAAGGACCTCTAACACCGCAAGCTTTTGCGTTAAATCTTCTGTGAGAGTTGTATTTAACTTAATCTCCTGCGAGAGTTGTTCTTAACTTAATCTCCTGCGAGAGTTGTTCTTAACTTAATCTCCTGTGAGAGTTATTCTTAACTTAATCTCCTGCGAGAGTTGTTCTTAACTTAATCTCCTGCAAGAGTTGTACTTAACAGAATCTCCCATAGAGTTGTATTTATCTCTGGGCGTGGAAAACTTGACAAATTATCTGATTCTTGACACCTATAGTCTCTGCTTTTCTAGACTTGAAATTCGTATCCTAAACACAAAACAGAACTTAAGAGTCATCTGGAGTACAAGGCGTCGCGTAGAATACGATTAATGACACGAACACCAACCGTGAAGAAATGAACGAACGATCTATTTTGTCTTGGACGCGTGCGCCGTTCATTTTGGCTCTCCAGATGAAGTGTTTCCTTTGAGACAATGGATTTCTTAATTTGAGCTTCTGACCAGAGAATATCTGACGTCATTATGAGCTATAGTGCCGTACTAAATAACAGTGAGCCCATAAAATCATCAACTGTAATAGAACAACAAAAGAAGCTGTTCAAACGTAAGTACCATGGAGCCATCTCTATTTTCCGTTTACAGGACTGTACTGTGATATTAACATAATTTATCTTGCAGAGTAATGACTGAAAATAAGTCCTTATTACCTATTTATGACTTTTAGTCTTTTTTGAGAGTTGTTAATATTTATTGACTTCATCCGCAATATCTTCAGCAGTATAAGCACTGCTCAAGATTCCAGCGAATTTGGGCAAAAGTTACACCAATGTTGGCAGTAAAAGTTAATGTAAATCGCCAATAGAAAAACTAGCAGCCATGTAGGACATTATGTCCAGTGGACATTATGGCCATGTCAGTACAGGGGTCTACCAGTGGACATTATGGCCATGTCAGTACAGGGGTTTACCAGTGGACATTATGGCCATGTCAATACGAGGGTTTTACGTGTGGACATTCAAACCATGTTAATACAGAGATTTATTTGAATATTTGTTTACTACGCTAACAACTGATGAAATCATCTTGTTTTCGTTATCAGTTCATAAGCAAACCATAGCAAAGCACGAGAGTGTCCCAATGATGAGTTTATGGGCAGATAAACTGCTGTATTAGTTATTCTTGTTTTTTAAACGGCCAGCAGAGACTGTACTAACTGTTGTTGCTATTTACACGTTTACTGCTCTTTAGCAATATCAACACTGTATTATAAAACGCCGGGTGTTATCTTAAATAAATAAATTTATATATTTTTGTGCGTAATTTCTCCTATGTTATTACAGTGGGAATCTCCTTTAAATACTGGTAGTTAAATCCGTAGACTCTCAGGTATATAGATACTTAACCGCTGGAGTTAAACCCGTAGACTTTCTGATTAGGTCTGACAATCTGTTGCTTTAAGTTCTTCCTTCAATTACATGATATTAAAACTCGTTTTTTTAACGGGCATACACACTAGTGATTGAATAAACACCTATTTATAAAATATAACTACATACTTAGTGCTAGCTATGTAGGTAAAGTGAAACGTTAATTTTATAAGAAAAGTTGCCTAAAATCAGCTTAGGCAAGGAAATGATTAGAATTTTTCTAAATTTTCTGTTTCTCAAACTGACACTAAAGCTGTATAAATTAATAATAATAAGGTGTTTTCCATACAAGTTAAACATTGTTAACATAAACGTAATTAAAACGACATAAACAAGACAAACTTACATCGCCTTATGTAATCCAAAAGCTTAAATTAATATGTAACAATAATAACGGGGCTTTTTAGAATCCATAAATGGTCGCGTTGTTTTGATTAATTGTTGTAAATTTTATTTGAGAGCATTTAGTTGAAATTCATTGATATACATCACTTTTTTCTAAGCATATCGATTAGTGCCAATTTTGTGGTGCTTTTACTTATGAAATTCAATGCATGTATTTATGTTACTTTCTATTCGTCATATCTTGAATCACGATCCATAAATTAAAACGCTTCAATTGGAGTTTATGTTTGTTATACTTTGCTAATTGCCTTCATTTTGATCTTGAAACCATAAAATTTACGGCTAATGACTTCCATAATTGCTACACGTCATATATCTTACCGTCGATAATACGACAAGCAAAATAATGCGCAACTTGTGGCCATGGTAAATTGAGATCAAAATTAGCGTCAATCGAGTGCATAACTGCGATACGGCGTCTTTGATTTAGTGTCCGATATAAAGAATGGGATTTGTTACTCATTACTTTAATGGGTTGATGGCGCATCTCCGGTAGCATTAAATAAAGCTGTGCTCCCCAAAGTGCTGCTCCCTGACCATAGAATAGGTGTTTAATTATGGCTTTGGGTTTTGGAAGCATGTCTAACATGAAACTTGGCATCACAGTGGGGAACGATGCAACATTCATTTTACATCGACCACTGCGTCACTTGCAATCTCGTCTAACCCAACCATCATTACTCCACAACTAAATTGATGAAAAAATCGAGTTTTTTACCGAGCAGAATGCATGTTGCTCCTATAATACAGTAAGCATTTTTTAAAATAAATATCACAGTTATACATGCAGTGATGATTAAATTTAATATTTGGAATTTGTACATATTCAGGATGAGAAATTTAGGCTTTGTTTGTGAGCTTATTTCCAAGAATTTTTGTTTAAAATTTGTACGACAATTCAGTTCAAATGGGAACATTAAAAATGTATTTCAAAAACACTGGTGAAACTAAATGTATTTATCCAAGGGTTTGTTGAATTGGCATGACAGTTTCTTGATCTTTTGCGGACGTGAACGCAGGATTGTCTCTAGCCTCAGGGAATAGATTGCTAAGGATTTTAACGCACGCATGCTAAAAAATTAAAAACCTTGAGGGACAAAACTGAAAAATTGTTCACGGGCTGGTTAAGTCTAACAGTTTTCAAGTGAAACAACGCATAAAATCGGCATTTTTTGCAACTTACAATGTGTATCAAAGTCTCATACCCTGGAAGAATTTTAGCGACGACAAATAAAAGTATGTGTGATTTACAAAATGTGACCTGAATTGGTTCCTATCGAAGCTCCAACGATAACGATGCTCCAGTTCTCACTACTTGCTTAAAAGAGATGAGATTTTTTGTTTTCAAAAGAATAAAAGAAATTAGTAGGCATGTGAGCTATTATTTGAAGAACATATTTCAAGTTCTACTGGCATTCTTTAGTATAGAAATGAGTCATAACCGTCAGGTGCACTCCTTGACCTGCCACACACACTCCATGACCTGCCAAACACACTCCACGACTTACCTAACACACTTCATGACCTAAAAACACACTCCATGACCTGCCAAACACACTCCATGACCTGCCACACACACTCCATGACCTGCCTAACACACTTCATGACCTGCCAAACACACAGTGATTTGTCTTGCACACACAATGATCTGACAAGCACACTTCGAAATGAGCAGAGGGTTCGAATGGGCAAAAAAATTTCAGCCCAACCCAACTGAGGGAAAGATTTGCAGTTGACTTCTCCCTCGGGGGAGAGAATCGGAGCACAGAAAAAGGATCACTACCCTGCACATTGTACATTAATTAATGCTTGCGTTAAACATGTCTCTGTCTCGAGTTGCCACACAGCACTCAAATTTCTCCTGCTTGTGACGCAGGAAAGAAGGCAAACTGACTGACTATTTCCTCAAACTTCCAGTTCATCTCTACGTGTCCCTACAAGACTCTACCTCAAAGTCACATCGTAAGAAGAGCGAGCATCATCATCATCACTAGTCCAAAGATGTCAACGTTAAGAATTAAAAACCCAGTGTATGTGCACCGTATACCTGATTGAAACTAAAGTTTCATTCAATCTTATGACCAAAGGGAACAAGTATGAGTAGATGAAAAGACCATGAGAAGTCTGAGTAAGGACCAGAGTTACAGTCGTTGGTTTCAATGATTTAATTGAGCATCTACCTTGTGAAATAGCGTGATACTCACTGGAAATGAAAGAATCTTCACTATAGTCAATATTTGAAAACTCGCCAAGTGTACAGGCTCTGAAACAGTGAAGGTATTGAAGAGAGTGTTCAATTCTTTAACTGGTATTGAAATTTCATTTGAGCTGATTTATGAGAAATATATGTACAGTTTATATATATATATATATATATATATATATATATATATATATATATATATATATATATATATATATATATATATATATATATATATATACATATATGTATATACATACAGTGTATATATTAGTGGATAATTCAACCAGACCGTATTTCGAGTTTTGCTTTTATTGGCGGTTCCAAGTTAGTACTTGCTAAATAATTTCATCCATTCTCAACCTTCCTCTGAAAAATGTTTATCATCTATGAAAATACGAACACATCGTTTATTTCTCTGGATAAGTCGTCTTTCCCATAACGAATTAAAACATTTGAATATGACTTAAACTGCAGGGCAATTACTGCATAATTTATGGAAAAATTCTGGAATCTCTTTAAGTTGCCTCAGGTCATGTAGTCTTCTTTAATCCAGCGCTCTGGGAAGGCATAAAAAAACTTTTTGATAACTGTTTAGTGTCACAAAACGAGAAATACGCAAGCTCGAGGAGATGTATATTGCGTAGTAGCCATTTTGTTGAGAACTGTAGTGGGCGGAGATGAATGTTTTTTTTTTACACGTCTCTATCTCTAGACCGGCCCTGTGCCATATGAGGAGTTAATTGCAATCGGCGCCCTACCAAAAGTTGACGTTTTTATTTATTCCTGTACAACCGCGCAGTGTGCATTCTGCATGATTTGATCGCATTGTCCGCGTACTGTGTGCAGTATATACTGGCATTTTTCCCCTAAGTTAGAGGTTAAGACTGCTCAGAGGTGTAAATTAAACTTGATGTTCTTTAGCTCAAAGTGAAGCTCAAAGTCGAGATTCCGACGACATTCATTTTGAAGATTTGGACATTGAAACTTGCCGTTAAATTTTAGCGACGATAACAAGCAGTGCTCCCTGATGTGATGCATAAATTAGTGTAGTTTACTATTCCGAGTCACACAAAGAAATCATTGCCAGCAATTACTAATAATTATAACCACATATCTTTGTCTGATGAGCGCCAGCAAAAAGCCAGAATGTTTCCTGAAGACGAAGATTTCTACAAGTAATTACCATGCAAGGAATTTTATCGTTTACAGACCTCGATACCCAATGCAACTTTGGTAGAATAATCAAATACATGAAAATATTGTCAAACCCTGTAATACAGACGTGCTTTCATTGTTGAAAATAAAATGAATTCTGTAACATTAGACACATTATGATGGTAAAGGCCTGAAGAATCGTAAATGGAAATGTGGTTAACCATTCTGGGTTCCGTGTAATTGGACAATTTAATGTTAATATAAGGTTAATTTAGTTATCAGAAATCAATACCTTGAAAGAAAGACCTTATGAAGGTGGTACTGCTCTCACAGAATTAGTGTATAATGAAAATCTTTACCACCGTCGATTTTCAGCCCATGAAATGTGCATTGTCAACTGTTCATGCATGAATTACCTGTTCTGATTTTAAATGTTCATAATTAATGAATTTTGATATTTTATGTACATTTTTAACAGTATGCAAATAATGATAAAATAAAAATTTTGCTCACATAGTCGTTCTTCGTGTAAAGTTTTGGAATTAAATAATGCTCAAAGAATAGCATCGTTCAGAGAATAATAATATCAATAATTAAAAGTGTTTTCAATACTATTCAATTTATTAGAATGTTAATATCAATGTATTTTTATGATGGTAGTAACAAGAGCTTTTGGATAGACATGAAAGGAAGGCAACGTGGTAATTATGGGAAGAATGAATATATTTCAGCTGACGGAGGTTAGTGAAAGGTTATCGCATTCGTCAACATATTATTCTCAAAAAAAAATTTAATAAAATAAATATAATATCACAAACACTATATCATAAAAAATCATCAATACATCATAAAGAAATCATCAACACACCCTAAAGAAATTGTAGTTTTATTTTAGGGGTTGATGTATGAAATGGTATTATTCGTACGGGTAAAACCAGTTAGAAAGGTTAACTTTGTTCTCATGATTGCGTTCACAGGACCCATCACCCTGCTGTGGCTGCGGACCGTGAATTATGCGGACAATAGTGACGTGATCGAGTCCTACCACCTCATGCCCGCAAATGTAATGGGAAACCCTGATCCCAATTAATATGAGGTTTGACGTGTCCTAATAAAGTTACCTTAATGAAAACCTATCACATCACTAGCTATACGTAGAGTGAATAGGTGTTAAATATTAAGGCTTAGGATAGGTGTGGAATGTGAAGTCGTTATTATCAATTTAAAGACGAAGAGTCACCTTTCAGAGGCATATATTGAAGATAATTTCAAATGGAAATATTAAATCCCCTGTGAGTTTTTGTGCAAACTACACTGTTCCTGTGAGTCAGTAAATTAATGAAGGTATCATCTTTTTTTTGCTGAAATAGAAGAACATTGCTCGTCTGTAACTAGTCTTTACTGCTCTGTATCTAATACTTTAAATAATTTCTCGCGATGTTTCAATGTAAATAAAATTTCCTAATCCAATTTGGAATTTATTTTGCAGTTTCAAAACAAATTTTGTGTTTTGTTATAAATTGAAATTTCCCACTAAATTTTGAATTATTTCAGTTCACATATTCTTCAATATAAGAACCTGTGCATAGAATAAAAATTGAGATTTGAGATTGAAAGAGATTTGAGTAGAAATTGATACTGTTTCCACAGGCAATGAGAGAAAGCGTAATTCTATAGTAAATCATTTATTTTGAACTTTATATCCCCTACAATAACAAAATATTCTCAAATATTTGCTAAAATGCTGACAAGATTTTTTCTCTTTTCTTGTTTATTATTAATAGGCCATTCGGCAGTGATATTCAAGTTGAACATAGGAATTATGATAATTTAGTTTCTCGCCCTTAAAATGATTTCAAAATAGATCAATTTTCATTGATTGAAGAAGTGCAACTAATTCATTTGTAGGATAGATTTGTCGTTTTCTGTCTCAGTGACGGTGAAGTCGACTTGAAAATTGTAGCAAATTGAATTCCATCAACTGTCCATCACCATAATCGCTTCACGACCGCCCTTTTGATGCGCGGAGTTAATGAAGACATTATACAGGGGACACAGAAGATTAATTTCCAGTGAAAATTTGCTGTTTGGTCTCGGTCGATTAATCGTCGTGTGTTTCGTCCAGTTTCTGGAGTATTTAAACAAATTACAATAATTATCGTTAAAGAGAGGCTGGAAGCAACTGAATTGGAGGAATTTTTCAACTGTTACCTAACTGTGGCACAAAATGTACTATTTATTATCATGATAAATGAGTTATCGCTTTATGCAAAACCAATAAATCATTATGAGGCACATTTTATCAACCTCAACTATATTATGAATGACATAGATTAAAAACGTACGTATTCAGAACGATACAGTTAAAGTTTTTTATGAACATTGCACTAATGTGGTTTCCTCAAAAAAGGGAGCAGTATTTAATGAGTGTGACCGAACAGAATTAACAGGCCTGGGAACGGAACTCGTGAACAACCAAAGCTGATCAAAGTGCGGTCACTCGGACAGGTACTTAAAATACTACACGAAGCCTTGTTCGTTGTGGTGGTATTTTCCATTTCTTACTAAATAAAACCTTATGTGCACACCTTAGTATGAATAAAATGATCGCAGCAGCGTTCTCTAATTTACAAAGTAGAAAGGAAATGAACTAGGAAGTCCTACGAAAAAGAGGAATCTTTATTGAAAAGGATTCGTTGACATTATGTCAACAAAAAAAGTACATACGAAATAATTTTCCTGCATACAAACAATTTGTATTCGACAGTAATTTGGAAGACTTTCGTTACGTAAAACCATTCGATGTAACCGTAGTGTGTGGCGATATAGAAATAATGCTCTACTATTATTTGTTAACTGATTCATTTATAACGAGTTATTTTCTCCCTCAAAAAATATATAAGTATTGTTTTCAAATGCCTGGTTTTTATGCATGACGCTTCTTTTTCCGTAATTTCTTATCAATACTTGTAAATGACATTCTTAAACAAATGAGAAGAAAACATGACGTGATCGCCTTTGCCTCTAAACCTCCACATGAAATAGTTAAAAGTTTCCTCTTATTGATGGCAGAAGTGAGAAAAGATAGTAAATAAACAAAGAAAGATTACACATGTTTTATTCTCATGGTCAGAAAAATAAGTAATAGCAGCCGTCTACCGTATTCTGGCATATGAACTACAAAATATTATGTCCCATTGAAACGGATTAATCGTATTTCTAACTGCTGAATAGTTAGGTACGACACTGAACAATCAAAACTCAATGAAAACTTCCCCATTGAAAATATGAGAATTTTCCCGATCCCTGACCTCATTTTACCTTGGAATGACATCAACTTTAGCACTTGCCACTTACCCCGGAGATTCGACACTAGTGGCGAGAATATGAAAATTTGACACTCTCAAATAACACCTACAGACAATACGCGTTGTCTTCCTCCCATTACGGCGCCAATTAAACTTAGTCGCATTTCCCGCATAAGATTGTTTCTCCAATCCACGACACGGCACGTGTGATGCCACCTAGGTACTGCAACAAATGCATAAATAAGAATTCCTTCAACGTGCACGTTTTAGTGCACGTGTAAGATCTGCTGCCGCATGCTAGCATGATGGTTTTACTTTTATTCGCTTTGAATCAAATCGGCACTTGCTGTACACATTCCCAAGGCGTCAAAATTACCCTACATACTCGTAGCTACAAGCAGGTCACCCACTATCCCTCGCAAGATGTGCTTTCAAGCCCTCCTACGTGGCTACACGCAGGTCACGCACCTCCCCTCACAAAATTTACCTACAAATCCCCCTTTACTCTCAGCGTCCCTAACGTTTTATACGAGATTACTCCACTTTCGTATGGCTTCCCTATTCCAATGTACCTCTTTTCGGCCAATAAGATGAAGTCGGTTTCTAAAACCCCATAATATGTTCAGCCCGCTGTGTGATATAAAATTGACCGTTGGCAGAACAGTACTCATTGCTTATGTTTTTTCTTCGGAGCGTTTTGTGTCCTTCTCGAAGAGTCACCAAGGGTTTTCTCATAAATTTACTCGTGTTTGACGTGCGGTTGAGCTGTATAAATATATATGTACTACACTCGTTCTGTTCTCAAGCGTAGAATGTTAATTTCGTACTTGAGTGCTATGCTGGCCTCTTCGACTTCTAGCTACTCATCTTATCGATTGTTTACATTCCTTCCCTTCACTGTGGTGCTGCTTGCTACTACTCATGTGTAGTGTGACATATTCACGACACATGCACATCCACATGACACATACACACATATCTTCCGACAAATGATTAATCCGTGAATACAGTGATTCCATGAAACTTTTCTACACACAGGCGAGTAAAATTGATTTCATGGATAGAACTTTGCACCTAATAATTGATGAGTGCAGTAAGTACAAAATATGTAAGCTTCTTAACGTAGATCACTTCGTGTTTTGAATGAAACAATTCTCTCGTGAAACTCTTTAATGGTCATGAGAGCTAGACACCTTTGAACGCTATCCTCCATCAAATGATTATTATGTCTGTTGCTGTTACAATGCAGTATTTCTGGTACTGTTAGAGAATATCCAGCACACGCGTAGTCAAGCATGACTTTCGGAGCGTCTGTGGCCGCTCGACCATCTCTCTCGAATCCAACACAAAAAACTAATTGTCGGATGTTGAGCTCCATCATCGGTATTTCAGTCGTGCGTCTGGCGTCTCACCTTCCGTTGTCCCCATCTTCTGCACTCTCGTCGCCACAAGTTCAGGGAATAGAACTCAACACGAATCTCATTCTATGTTGAATTCCCACACAAAAGCGTATTTGGTGGCAAAGCAACATAATATTTTGACGTATTCTTTTCTAATAGTCCAATATAATGAGTTATCTCACTGTTTAGCACGGGTTGGAAACAGCGTACGACACTTATGCCAGAGGAAGCACGGCAGTGACGTACCCACACGTTTGTGTCAACCACCAGACAGACACCAGTGTTTGCTGTTGCCCAGTGTTAAACCAGCTGCTGTAGGGTGACGTGTGTTGCTAGTTGCTCCTCGGTGGTGACGCCTGCGAGCATTGTCGTGCGTTTGAGTCTGTAATAAAATCTTCAAAGATAATTAACGCTCGATCTGCTGTGACTCGCTCCAAGTTTAGTTGAACGGAGACTTGCTTTTGAATATATTTTTATGGTGACGTCTTTGTGTGTTCAGGAATGTTTACGACTCCAGCCCTCCATGCGGATTAACTTTCATCGATAATTATAATAACATACGGTGAGTTAGAAAATTTCAATGTAAAATCGTTTTCAATCTTGTGTACTTCACAGTATACGATTGCATTTGTGAGAAAAGCTAAAACGGTGTCTGTGTCTAACCTTCAATAATTACAATTTTTGATCAAGTTGATCTTGGTTGATGAGTTGAACATTAATGTATATCTGGCCATGAAAAAAATAAAATCAAAATTCACATGTATGAATTTCATTCTCATAACATATGATAGTGCTTTGGCTCACAGTACTTTGATTTGACACACATTTAACATCATATTTTAATCCTTCAATTTTTGATAAATTTTCATTCAATTTTGTAAGTTTGTTTGAGAGCTTACTTCCTCTCTTGTTTCAATAGAGGGTGCAGATTAATATTCGTGTACCCAAACAAATAACAAACATTGTTTCCGCAGTAGAACGGGCCCGGCAAGTGAGGGCCGACAGAAGTCGAGGCCTTTGTTAAGGCCTTTAATTCCCTCTAAAATACACACATGCAACAGATTAACATCCCAGAGTTTTCCCGTAAATGCCTTTCAAGGTGAGAAGCTTGCAGATTCGTAGAGGAAATTAGATACTTTCCGTTCATACCTTCCACCATCCCACAATATAATGACTAGATAGTTCCTGCGAAAATTCCACGGTTTAGATTTGAAAAATTTGAAATTATTATAAAGACGAATGTATTAAAGATTTACGACGAATTATCGTGCTTCAAATGAATATCTTTCATGAATATATATACAGAACTTCCATTCTGTATCTTATCTACCGATAATGTGGCCTAGATAGTAGTCATGGAAGTTCCACGACTTAAGTGATGAAATAAAGAATCTACTCAATAAATTTCATTTTTCAGTTTTACCCGTGGTACTATCAGAATCTGAGTATTTTTCATGAATTTCTGTCCTTCTGTATGTTATCTACCGATAACATCACTGTGTAGGAGAACAAGGCGAATAATGTGAAAAAATGGCGTATTTTATAGTAATCCGGCGTCATTGGTATCCACAATACAATGCTTATAATAGATGTATACCAGTTCTGATTTCCGTTCAATGATTTTTCTTCAGTAATATTTAGGAAGTAATGGGACGGACACACACAGATAGAGAGAGAGATGGAGATACACTGTCCATTATACAGGCTGTCCACGAAAAATGTATACTCAGTATCAAGGATACCGATATCAAGGTTTTAAAATTGATCTTTTCGGTTGATTGATTTTAAAACAATGCCGGCATCGTTAATACCGATGTATACATTTTTCTGAGACACGCTGTATATGTAGATACGCAGTTTTCTACCTGCTTGCTTGCTTTGTTAGGTCTGTCTCTCTGTAACGCTCTTAAAGATTAAGGTATTAGAAAATTCGGTAGAGTATACATGTATTGTAAGCATTGCATTGTGGATACTAAAGGCACATTTTTCAATGTGGAAACTCCTTTGCAAAGCCCGCGTCCACTGGCAAATAAAACGAAAATTTCAGTAAAAAAACCGTGAATTTTTCTCTTCTGGGTCTACTAGGTACTTCATGTGATTGAGGATGAAGCTTTCAACAATTTGAAAAAAAATTAATTTGCTCACAGAAATTCATTCAAGTTTAGGTTCTAAAATAGGAATATTTCGAGTATGGTTTCTGGATGGGTTTGATGCGGATTCTTTTTTCTCGTGTGTGAGAATAAATTAGAATGTTGAATCTTTTACATATTTTATACATTAAAGCAATTATACTGTACATTTTGTGATAATTTGCATGTTAATTTGAATAAAATAACACATGAGTTTCCGTTTAAGTTATTTTTATGGTAAATTACATTTACTAACATTTGGTTTCCATGTATTTTTCAATTTTGGTTGCTGCACTACCTTCACGTAAATCAACATTAAAGTAGTAAATCAAACTCAAGTCTTTCGGAAGAGGTTTAGATGTATACTCAGCATAAATACTGTTGTTTAGGTCTTTATCATGCACTAGAACATGGAAGATGTGAAAGCACTTGGACATAGCGAAGAATGATGCCTATTTTTCATATTTTTACCACTTGCGACCTAGGTGTAATTTAAATTTCAAGCTCCATGGCATTATGATTTTCTAATTCTTAACAAACAGCCAGCAACTTGTACGCTAAAAAAATACTATTTTTATACATATAATATTCGCGGTCCAAAAAGCTATACTTTCTGACGATTCAACGTCACATGTCCAGTCTTTCCTTCTTCCTTCGGAGCATTGGGAGGCTTCAAGGCCTCTTTATGAAGCCCTTGTGAGTCATATTTTGTCAAAGTTGACACTTCTCCAATTTTGAACTTTTGCTCAAAAGTCCGACGCTGTCGAACTGAATGAGACGTGGTCAACCAATTCCGAGACCAGCCTATGTATCATAGCAAGCTTAAATTTGATACGGTCTATGTTGTGCTACATACGTGGCCGAGTTTCCGTGAACATATGTGTGAATTTTTTTAGAGAGAAATTTACGAGTGTTAATTTCATTTCATGGAAAATTATTAACGGCACCAACAAATGGGTGTCAATACAATGAATTGTGCGAGTATAGGTAATAACATGCATAGCTTAAAGTAAATATGATGTGTTGTGGCTGATGTAGATTATTATGCGAATAATGTGAAAAAAATGAATGCGACATTTAGATTACAATATGTAACATCTGGTAGTTCATTTGTTTCATTTCTTGAAACAAATATTAACGAGGCTTGTAGGTATCGCACGTTGCCATGGAAATTAAGTTGGTCACAAATCGTGGGAGAATTCTTGTTTGTTGATCGAGGTCAGTTTTTGTTCTGAAATATGTGTACAATGTGGTCACCCTATATTTTCTAATCACTAACCGATTTTTTGTCACAGAAATTTAACTATACTGAAAGAAGATCAGCACGACCTAAAACAGTAACGCAACATTCGGTGTTAAGAAATGAATGTGTACCAAGAATATGTTTCTCAGATATTAATCTTATGTTTCAATAATTGTTCATGCGTGCCTTTTTCATTTGAACAATTTTAGGGGCAACGCTCATTCGCTAAACACATCGGTACAACTTAGTTAAGAAGAGATAGGATGTTTAACATAATAGGTATTGATGCAACATAATCAAGCAGGGATATTATATTTAACATAATACGTAACGGTGCAACATAGTCAAACAGGTATAGTATATCTTTATAGGTTGAGGTCGTCGTGAGAGCTACATTATTTTCGTAGTCAATCAACGAAAGTTTTTTGTTCCGTTTTAATAGAAGGGCAATGGCTTGTCAGTTGTAAAATATTTTTTGGAAGGCCTATATCAGTGAAAACTTCATAATTTCGCACATTAACTCCGTTTTAAATTACGATATTCAGATGTTTTTCATTTCACTGAACAAAACAGTTGTTTGGTTGAACACGGAGCAATCAATTTTTTTAATATCCTCAAACGTAACGTTCGTATTCCATTAAATAAAACCTGAAATTGCGTCATTTTATTTGGTTCAACCGAACTTTTCCGTCGGTTAACTCAATTACTAAGTTCAACCGAGCTTCCATGTAGGGTTAGCTGGATTACTAAGTTCAACCGAGCTTCCATGGAGGGTTAGCTGGATTACTCATTCAGCATTTCCTGAACTCAAGACCCAGGTCCATCAATTGTTTGCTTGTCAACTCTGTGGTATTCTGTTCCAATCTAGACCGCCTAATTATTCCATAAAAACCATAATTATGTTGATTTCGTTGTTGGAATCTAGAGAGGATGAGTTCAGTGGAGTCAGGTGCGTTTCCTAAGCTTGGACATGAATTTGTTCAGAATCCTAGTGATTGTACGGTCTGATAATCCTTTTGGAGATAATTTTTTAATAATTCGTGCTCTTAACTAAAATTTTCACTCAGAGGGGCTGAACTCTGGTTGTAAATCTTGTGCGTTCAACTATAACTAGTGAATAAAATACCAATTAATTAATTGTTTGAGGTCCATACGATGTTTGAGGTCCATAAATTTTAGGCAACGGTCGTTTCCTAATGTTGTTGCTGTCCGATCACAATTTTATTCCATATTGATAATGAATGAACGGGCTTTGCACCTTAATTAAATGCCTTTCTTGAAATAAGAGAAATAAAACTGAAAATTTATCTACTGAAACTACTTCTAAAATTAAATAACATGTTTTTATATTACCTTCGATTTACTTCCTAGTAGAATTTGGAGTAACCCTAAAGTAATTTATTTTCAATTTCACTGAACGAAACTTTCAATCGCTTACTTGAAAGTAGTTGAAGACAAGTATGACCAGAAGATTTTTCGATGTCATCCAGTCTGCATTGGTGAAAAAATTATTGAGTCTACTAAACTTTAGTTGAACTCTAACGCTATATTCCTATAAGACCGAAACGTTCTTGAAAGAAAATGAAAAAGTGACCGTGGCAGTGAGTGCTTGTGTGGACAAAATTTGTCCACACAAGCACTCACTGCCACGGTCCAAGTCAGCAGTATATCTGCATTTAATGCAGATGTACTGCTGACTTGGACCGTGGCAGTGAGTGCTTGTGTGGACTAGTACAGATATAGAGCTGACTTGACCGTGGCAGTGAGTGCTTGTGTGGACAAATACAGATATACTGCTGGTTCGGACTGGCTAGGGTCTCCAAAGAACAATGGGTACTCGCTCAACGTGCTCCAGCATAATGATGCACTCAGTGTTACGGCTGAAACCCCATAGGTCCGTCCTCGTGCCTAATTACCAACTCATACTCGGTTGCTGCCACGACACATGGCTTTGGTTTTAGGAGCCTTGAAACCGCCGGGATCGCCTACTGAAAATTGTATTCCCCATACATTTGTAGTACAAAAAGCTGAAGAATTGTCCCTAATTGTAACTAAATTAGGAAAGTCTTATGATTCCAGTATTTTTTCATTTCATTTGTTTCAATCAAACATTCTTGTAGTGCAGAAAATGTGCAGAAATTATTTGTAGCAAAAACTAATTGATCTAAATATCTACAACAGCATTTTTTCGGGTATTGATGGAACCTATACTAATATCCATAATACGGGTTCCTAAAAGTTCAACTAAAGCTTCGTTTAAGTTTCTTTCTAGGCTATTTTTCATGGTTGCTGAATTATTTTCGTACTATATATTTACGTCTCGTCTAGCATTGTTGATAATAATTTAGACCTTTTCCCATTGAAAACAAACACTGTTACATGGTAACTCAAACTTTATACACCTTTTGGCCAAACATTCCTTAGAAATAATTGGAGGTTATGTTTGTTTTGCGAAACAAGGTACGATATGCGTTAAAGGTCGATTGTATGCGTTTTCGTAATTTCTTATATTTTGCAGAATACCTGATCAAGGACATAGAAACATAGATCCAATCTCTGATACGTTGGCATGCACGTGCAAAAAGACAAGCATGCTTGCTATTCCTAAGATGTTATCAGGTTGAGTTTGTAAAAATGTTGTGGTTTCAACCTTTACACCTCATTTTTTGTTGACCATTTCCTCGTTTCATGTGCATCGGTCAGATCGTGCAACGAAGATAACACCTTTAACCTTTCCTGCGATTAATTTTTCAACTATTCACGGATAGAAGTTTGAGCTTTTCCTTCTTCTATGAGTGACAGGGGTCAAGCTATGACTCAGTGTTTTTTTGCAGAAGAGACATAGAAAAGAGAGAAAACTATATGATGTTTCGAAGTTTTCTGCGCACAATGCTAGTTTTTTATTAAAGATGTCTTTTGTAAGGACACAAAATCAATACAAATATTCTTCGTTTGGGTCTGTCACCATGAGTGGTGCTGATATTAGCTCAATTACCAATACTCAAGTTCATCCCGTCTATTATACATTATTTTCTAAATAATACTTGCATCATATCGCTTGCTCGAGGAACTTTACTTTCTGATTCAAGTAGAGATTTCGTAGTTTTTGTTCTTGTTCGAAAGGTGTCCACAAATTTTTGTGCCGGCTGTCTTGAGCACACGTTCCCTCCACCACCTTGTGAGGAGATCCCTGTATAATTAACTAAAGGTCATCACGGACTGGTGGAACAGTAGAATCTATGTCAATCTTGAAACGTTTAGCACATTAGGGATTCCAACCTTCTGTTGAGACTGTGAACTGATTAAAATTTGCCAGGTAAACAAGTTCTGTTCTTCTTGGCTGGTTCTATTCGAAGTAAGAAGGTGCAGTTGATACTTAGTAGCGTGTTGAGTATCTCATTTGGACCAGACCAACTAAACTTCCCATATAGACTTCCACAATACAGTGTATGTTTATTATTCGTTATATTGCGGACTTAAGTGTTAAAATCTACTCGGGAAATTTTAGGTCTGATTTGAGGTATTAAAAATAGGCATATATAAAACTTCAAACCTTTAAACACTAGAATTCAGTCATGACTTTGATTTTAATTTATTGATGATTTTTACTCTAAAAAAAATATTTTATTCAAAATTATGCATTACGAACGAGCTTCATTTAATTTCAAATCGAACGAAAGCACTGATTTTAAAACCAGATTCGAGGAAGGAAAGTCTGTATAATAACACTAATATCTTTCAAACATTTTTTTCACACACAAATCAAATTTTTAACACTCGAAATGAACCTGTGAGTGTGCGGCTCAAAAATATGTTAAATTCTCCATGAATATTGATTGCACTTAATTTATTCATTGAAGACTACCCTAATTTTTCTCGGCCAAGTTTTAAAGCACAGCGGCAATATGTCTGAGATAACGGAGTTTACAACACAGCTCTGTTTGTGTGATACTCTGTGGTGCAGCGACACCTGCACCTCTAAATAAGAGGCTTTTTAGTGTTTTAGTACGGGATGCAGCAACATAACTTCTATTTTTCAAAGGAAGTTTCTTTTAAAAAAAGGAAGTTATGTTGCCGCACCCTGTATTTGACGTGTGTTTTAGCGCTTTAACCTTTATTTTGACTCCTCTTCCACCAACCCACAATGTGGAGGGAATTTCAACGTACATTAGTAATTTTTTATTAAATTTTATTCCTACTTTTGATTTGAAATGCACGTCGACGTCCACATTGAGCTGCACAACCACTTGCTGCTTGTTACTCCCTATGGTCGGATACAGTTGGTGCATATAGCTTTTAACGTGGGTCGGAAACAGTTGGTGTAGAAGGAAAAGGTTATAAATAGTGAACTCATAATTATACTTGTAATGCTATACATCACACTTTAAAAAAGTCCAAGAAACAAAGATGAAGAATTAATTTCCAGAATGTTTCCCGGAATACTAATGCTGGAATGTTTTCCCCATTGCACCCCAACTGTTTCCAACCAAAGGGAGTGTCATCCAATATCTGCCCTTAAAAATATCTCAATATCTCAGGTAGTGGTTCTATAAATAAATAAATGACCATGTGAGTCTCCAACATTCCAATTCCTGTAAACGACTTACATAAGAGACGTGAGTTTCATAAGAAATCATAGGACATGTTCGTACAAATTCCCTCCTTTGTCCGAGAGTCACACGTTATTCCTGCCGTCATATCCCTACTTGTGTTCTTCATAGCCTCCTGGGCAACTGAACCTTCTCAATGGCACGCCGGAGAAAAAAAATCGAGGAGGCAGAGGTACCTGAGTCGATGGTTAGTCTGATACATCCATTGTCTTTCGGAGACGGAAAATGTTCCATGGAAACTCATTAATGAGAACGACCTGGAGTCCAGCGTCACATCCTGATTATGTGGATGGTAATGAGGCATTGAGGCGTGTATTTTTTGACTGGTCCTGTTGACGTTCCCTGTTGTGAGTTCTGTAGTAGGACTTCAAAAAACATGGCCTCGGTCTGCACTGCTTCGAGAACTGATAACATATTGACTTGCGTGACATGTTTAATAAATAATTCAAAGACGTTGTGTGATGAAAATATGGTTTAGTTTTATAGGCCTTGAACTTAAGTAATAAAATATATAATTTTAGAGCTTTGAATCGCATGCTTCGAGCCCCCAGGTCTCTTGTGCATGTATCCAACACGATGGATATCGTGCAGTTGTTTTACGTAGCCTACGTTCGTGTATGAAGTCATACGAAGTTGTGAACATTAAAAATTTGAACGCAAAATATGGTGTGAGGTCTTTAACGTTGAAAACACTAAATTAGTGCACGATCTTTTCATTTCCAAGGCTGATAGAGTATTTTGATAACTGCTCGTATTTAAAAAAAATTTCATACGCGAAAAAAAAATTCTACGTACAAATTCGTAACCAACTGTAAAATGGAGAAATAGCCATTTGCATGTATTAATTATTTTTCTACGGGTTTCTTTGCGTCTGTGCGACAACTTTCCTCCTTCCCCTCTCACGATCCACTCACTCGCCCACCTTTCTTCACGCTGCAGTAGGCACAGTTTGCTCTCCAGGGTCCAGACAAAAGCTGTTTTAACGTTGGCCGTTGGGGAAGTCTTTTACGTATTTAAGCAATGATCAGTGTATTCTGAACCCATTAGTTTTGTCGAGAGGAAAGTTGTACAGTCAACCCATTCTTTTTGTGTGTAAGGAAGTCCTGTACGTATTTAAGCAATGGTCAGTGTATTCTGAACCCATTAGTTTTGTCTATAAGAAAGCTGCGTGGTTAATTGAGCTCTGCTCAAGTATTCTCGATCAATTACAATTTAGTCATGGTTTACTTGAGAGGACTGTTCACTTCTGATGTTTATCAGACGATTGCATTCTGTATCTGAAAGTATTTTATTATTGAGTAATTATTGTAGGTAAAAAATAAATTTCGAAAACTTGTAGGCATACATATTATCTCAAGTTGAGGTATTGCTGAGAAATTTAGAAGTAAAGATTGTTTGTGTAGGCTAAAATATCGTTCAAATTATTTTATTTGTAACTAATTTTATCCTTTTTAGTAGTGGGAGACCAAAACGCAGGTAATATCTATTTTCTATGGCTACTCTCAGACTATCATTTAATATTACTGATATCGTTTAAAGTGTTTTACATTTGGAGTGCAAAATGTGTAAAAAGGAATTTTTTCAAATGGTCATCGAGGAAGAGAATAATATTTAGCTGATTAAACATTTAAAAGATGCATTAATGCATGCATAACTTCATGTAAATCGAAATCACTGATCAACGCAACCAAAAATGTGTAGTAAAATTGTGAGTCCAAATGGTTGCACAAGATGAGAAACTGAGCGTGTTTCAAGTTTTATATTCGATGACGACGGTACACGGATTTTCCACCTTTTTTAGTTGAACTCGAACATCCAGGTAGAAAATAACGCTAAGCACGAAGATCAGCTTTAAAAATGGTTGATCTTAAATATGGATTGAAATACTTGAAAAAGCTTTGCTTGGCAAAAGAAAGTTATGTTGCCGTACGCTGTATCTGTGAAAAAGATGGTTTTTAAACCTGCGCATTGTGGACGTCGTCCATCATTCACGAATGCTAGTTTTCCCAGAGGAACTTGCTTCTCAACCTCTGCTGCACAACAGGGGAGGTTGGCCACATCAATCCTAAACAATCGCTTTCCATCTGAGCATTGTCATTCATAGGACTCGTGTCGTTAGTTATTGGTTGGATAGCTATGAATAATTCATGTGTATTTCAGTGCTAACAGGGCTCTGCTGTTTGCCTGGTTCCTCGCGTCACTCACGCATAGGCTTAGCATTTTCTGAATACAAACCAGAATGTCAAGGCAGAACAATGGTCATTATTGCACCACAAGCTTGAATCTATATTCAATTCATTGGAAACATTGAACCATTGCTTTTTCCTGTTGTTGGTGCATTCGTTTTGAGAGGTGTACGGTCTAACATGATAACCAGCTTGCCTTTCTATTTGGGAATGAAACGATTTGGGAGTGAAAGAGGATCATTTTCAACCGGTTACATTTCATTTACATCATGCTCTCCGAACGCGAAAACTCATTGAATCATATTGAATTTTTACGGATGTTCCTTTTATGCATTATCTATGTATTGTGTAAGCTTCATTTTCTGATACCTACGAAACAATTTTCCTTCTTCTGTTAAGTGAGGCTTTCACTGATACCTGGCCCTGGTATCACATTATTATTTCACCAATAAAAACTGTGTCTATTCTTAATTATCAGAAACTCCTCAGTTTTGAAGACACCAGCCTTCATCAAGATTATTATGCTGAATTCTGTGCTGCACAGCGCAAAAAATTGGTTATAAAAATAACGATAATAATGATAGATATTTTAAATGTTGATATTTCCTACTTTTAGAAAAATGTGAGTAACTCTGTTCACATTTGTTACAAGAATTACATAGCCAAATATCAAATCTTAAAACATGTATCTCTTGACATTAGGAAAACCAACCGTATTGTGCTACTGATGGTACATCATTGCTACTATTACCTTAATATTGCTACTGAAGCTTCATTATTGCTACTATTTCCTTCAATATTGCCACAATTACCTTAAAATTACTACTATTACCTTGATATTACCATTATTTCCCTAATATTATTACTGATACATAATTTTTGCTACTATTACCTCATTATTGCTATTGGCAAGGCAATCAGAGCTCAGCAAGCTACGAACATTGCAATTCGTTTTTTTTCGTTCTGCTTTGAATCGCTAACACATTTTAGCGAACGAGCGCAGTGTGCAGCAGATGTTCTCTTTTCTGTCATCTTTTATTTTGCTTGTGTGGTTCTTCTTGGCCACGCTCCGGTGGTTGTTCTACTGGAACTTAAATGATGACGTTCCTGCTGGGAGCTGGGGGGCTTACATACCTGAAACCTTGATTCCTTAATTAAAAAAGGAAATTCATAACGTTAAGAGAAAAAGTTATTGTGGATTCACAAGAATCTCGTGTAGGAAATCGCGAAGAAGTCGCCCTCATCAATTCACTTCAAGATCCTTCATCAGGCTTCGAGGGTTCATAAGAGGGGACCGGTTTTTTTTTTAAACTTATTTAATGGTTTTCTGAAGAAATTGCTGACGGTTTCGCCAGAGACTATTGATTCTTATGTGATAAATAATATAGCTTGTGTTAATCCATGTAATCCAATGATAATTCCTGCGCTCCCAACGGCAATATTTGTGATAATGAATGTATAATAATAAGGTTCATGAGCATCTTGTTATTTGTTTAGTTCAGTGTAAGTATTTTTAGTTATTTTGTTAAATTTTATTTATAAATTTGTTTTGACTAAAACAGCATTTGCACGCAAACGTTTAATGAGTCATGGAAATTACAGCGAAGGCTACTGAGGGTAATTGGGGACTGAAGTGCTTTAGTACTTGGGCATTAAAGTGCTTTAGTACTTGGGCATTAAAGTGCTTTAGTACTTGGGCATTAAAGTGCTTTAGTACTTGGGCATTAAAGTACTTGAGTACTTGGGTACTAAAGTACTGGAGTGCTTGGGTACTAAAATACTCGAGTGCTTGGGTACTAAAGTACTGGAGTGCTTGGGTACTAAAGTACTGGAGTGCTTGGGTACTAGGGTAAAAAGGTACTTCTGTGCTTGAATATTTGGGTGCCCGAATCCAGATGTGATAGCTAAGTCAGCATTTCTTTCAAATATAAAGGACTTTTGTTAATTTTCTTTCATTGTCTTACTGATGGTCCTCGTATGCCTTCAGGAAGGAAGTTTATTAAAATCTATTGCATAATTTTGATTAAATTTGAAAGTATGCACGCACTGCAAAATAATTTCGTTTTCAAGTCTTTGGAACTTGCCACCAACTAAGCACAATATATTTTAAAGTAATTTCATCATAAAAACACCTCCGCGTCTCATGTTTGGTCCGTACCCATTTATTCCACAACTTTATTATGCTTCAAAATACTTAGATGAAAAGTTTATTCATGTTCATAATTGGATGGTCGCAAAACTGCTTTCATTACTGGGGGTTTATGCATGAAACTTCAATTTTATCGTAGCCTATTAATCATGCAACTATCTTGCGTGCCTGCATCCTAATCCCCCTATCTAAAGCGCGTTTATTCCCGTTTATGGTTTAGCGTTCTTTAAAATTTGTTTTTCAGGGCTTTTCTTTGCTCAAAAACATTTAATTCTGCCATATGCAAGCTCCTCACGCGCGGTTGTGAGAGCCATCTTAGCTTCAAGCTCGTCCTGGCCATCCTCCTTGGGATACGCCTTGGCTCAAGCTTGCCCTCATCGACGATAATTAACTAAAGATTTAATTTGCCTCCTTAATCTACGTCGGGGCATGGTTTAACCATGAGCTAAGTCACTATTAGCGAACCTCCCTACCGAATACGTAATTTTCTTGCTCCTGAGCATAGGCCGTCGGGGAATATATCGGTCCTGCTTCGCTCGTTTCCATAGACTTGGTCGCGTAAATCAGGTCTCCGGTGCGCCGAGCTGTAGATTGATGCGCGCTCCGCCTGTCTGCTTGATGCATTGTTCTTATGGACACAATAGAAATACGTTGCCTAAGTTCGAACTCGATGTTCCTCCTTCTCTTCATTGTGTGGGTTATGCAACCATGATAATCATTCGCAAAGGCAGCTCCTGAGATTGATCTTAATTTGAATAAAATGGATTTGGCTTACCTGACGTGGTCATTGTGATCTCACCGTCATTTGCATTTTAATTGGTGATCTGGGAGTTGTTCCATCGATTTTTTGACAGTCTGAAATTGCTTCGGTGGAGTATTAGTATTGGGTATGAATTTATTGAAGCACGTTGATAATTTTTGCTCATTTGAGGAAAAGAAGAAACACATTCATGACAAGGACTTTTTGTGAATAGCTTATTTTTGCAAGCATGCATATGATCTTTCATTCGTAATCTAGACTTTTGAGGAACGTTCTATTCACTCCAAAGTTCTTTGGAAGGTGAATGAAATGTAAAGCCTACCTAGAATAATAGCTAACTAATTCCTTAAAAATTGGAAGCCTGTCTCTTAATTTTATGCGCCTTAATTCCATACGTCTGTGCATTCACATGACATATGTTTCAATTTAAACATGCTCGACCTTTATACTATAATTATCATTTGTCAGCAATGAAATGCCTTTAGCCGTCACATTATTCTAAAATAAATTCTCGGTTACACAAATTCAGCGTTTGATTAAACTTAGTAATTTCAATAGATAAAGAAGGCTTCAATTAAATCAAAGTAGGTGGGATAGTTATTGTATCCATGAGTGTTTCAAATTAAGTGCAAAACCAATCTTCATTTCAGCTTTTCCAAAGAGTATACTTAGTCTTTTAGACAATGACCGTGTTGGTTATCGTCCCTCGAATTTATTCATTTTGAAATCATTTCTTACATTTCATTCCTGTCAACTTTATTACACTTGTCCCATGCAATTTTGTATATCATCATTATGTAGTGTGTACTCCATTGTACAAAAACACCCATGTATTTTTGTACTTCATCTCTATGAATTCTGTACTCTATTGTTGGAGCTTGAATAATATCTGATAATTTTTCTCTGGGACAAGAATATTCTTGATGTAGATTCTAAAAAAAATGTTCCTCAAATCAAAACTAATACCTCGTTTTTCTGATTGATTCACGAACATTTCTTGTGTCAGGGTCCAGTAGGTGATGTAGTAATTTCTGTTCTACATCCTAGCTTTTTATTCCAATATTGCGTCCCAAAAGTATAACCAACAGCTCAGCTAGTTTTAAAATTATGTTCTCTTTTTTGGCAATATTCCGAGTTGAGTATTTCTTTTTCTTTACGTTTGAAATGTATTTCGTGGTTTTGCCCATCGTCTAATGCCAAATTAAATCGTCGTAGCTTAACGTTTCTCACCGAGGCTTCATTATTTTCTCATACGTCCCTAACTGCCGTCGAAGTTTCTCACTTGGTGTTTTCAGTGCATCATTTGTGTATTTTTGTTGGGCGGTGCAGCCGCGGTTCTCGGTATGAAAGGTAAAGGCGCTTGTGTTGTGACCTCCACCGACGATACAATACTCTTGTCAAGAGCTCGGCTCTGACAGCTCTTTTCATTTAATTGTGTATAGTTCGACCATTGAAAGCTCCTGCCACAAAAGCTCATGGAGAGGCCCTCACTATTACTCAATAGCGCTTTCGGATAAACACTTTTCTGGAGAACGAAGCATAGAATCGATAAGCTTGAAAGAGTTGCTCTTCAGATCAGAGAATGTAAGAACATTTTTGTGCAGAGTAGCCCTTGTAGTACAGGAAAATCTTAAGAAATTACTTCAAATAATGCACCAATATTTACAGGAAAAATGTTTATAACAAAGTAGTAGCTAATATTCCGGTGAACTTTAGCTTTATGAATGAGAAAATACATTTTATTACAAATAAATAAAGACGAAGAATAGAGAACCACTACATATTTCTACTGAGTAATAAATGGTGTAAGTGTACGTGTTGTTCCTTAGTGATTTTGCATGGAATGTTAGTTCAATAATGGGCTGCAAGTGTCGTTACTTGATGTATTCAAGTCCATGGAACAACGTACGCTGCTTTACTGAAATTTATACTTCCATGTGACTGACGCTTATTGATGAAAATGTAAATTTAAGAACTTCCCTATTGATGGCATGCTATAATATTGTTAGCGTAATTCTGTCTCGTAGAGCGTTGTAAACGACATGCATTCTTATCGTTGCCACTTTTTCCAGTTTTTGCCTGTACTGAGGTCAACTGCTCCAAACTCTGCCCTTGAAGCTCGTTGTGAAGTTTTAGGCCTATTCTGTTGAAGAGCTCATGCTGTTTGTACGCTATTGTTGGAGGCTTGTGAAATTCACACCTTTTAGATGTCGACCGCCGCGTGCTGCGGGGTTCTTTTCCACGTTGCTGCTGTCATTGGAGCTCAGCTGCTTAAATAATCCTAGCTAATCCTGGAGATTTTTGCCGTGCGGTTCCCCTACAATGAAGAAGCCCTTTCCCTTCATCATTCAGCGTTGAGGATGCTTCTCGCTAAGCCCTTATTACTATCCATCTAAAAAAAATCCTTTGCTCTGTCTTCGGTACGGTGATTATGCCATGAAAAATTACTCTAACGTTAGAAGAGGAATTTCTTGGCTCCAAATTCTTATTTTGTGAAATGCACAATCATCTTTCAAGTATAATTTATTGCATTCATTCTAAGCTTGTTTTTATATTTTTATGGAGTTGGATGCGTTCTTATGTAGGAAATACGAACGTTTTGAATACTTACAACTGGTGTGATGCCAGGACAGCGATTCCATGTAATCGAGTCTTAGAAGAAGCTTTTTTCATCCTTTTCCAATGCGCCCTTCGTTTGAACTTTCCGTCAAAGACGCTTAAAGTTTTAGAAACGAAAATTTATGCAAACCTTGTACTTTTGACAAGTTTCTCTGTTATATTGCGACGAAATTTGTTGCTGGCGGCTGCTCGAACACATCCAAGATCTTGGGTTCATCGTAAACCATCAGCTGCCTTAGCTAAAAATAAAATGAGGGTCTCCGAGACAGGTTTCTATTGGACGAAAAGGTTGTAAAGTTCCTAAGAGATTATTGCAATCTGCCATTGTGTAAAACTTTGACAGGGAATGCTAGCTGAAGCCCAAAAGAGCTGAGCAGAGAGGTGCCATCGGCAAGCTCTTGACCTCTCCAGTTTGGACGAGTCTTTTGCGACGCTGAAGAATGCGCCTGAGAGTAGTTTGCCGCTCGCCACTCTTCCTTCAACCACAATGTCAAATCACCACCAACTTCAATCCATTTAGTCACATGAATTGCACATAGAAATCAGCAAAACATTCCCGTACTATCTGCCAATACGTTACATTTATAGTTTAAACTAAGAGTTCATGGAGTGGGAGCGTAGAGGTCGGCGCCAGTCCTCCGGCCATCTTGTCCTGACGTAACTCTTCCTTCGGCCAAAACATCAAATGTCTTCGCTTTTTGCGTACTAATTCCATCGCTCAAATTAAATAAAAGTTTGAAAGGCACATGGTCGTTTTAATTTAAATATTTGCATATCCTGCTCAGTTTTTCTTAGTGGAAGGAAACTGGAAGTCGACGCTCGTCCTTCAACCACCTTGCCGGGCCCTGAGGAGAGTCTGTTGCGGGTTGCCTGTTTCTTGCTAATGGGAAAGACGTCCTATGAAAGAGAGAAAAAATTCCAGACCTCGCGAACTTGGCTGCATGGTTACTGAAATATGAAGAGGTTTTGAGGTTCAGATTCGGTCATTGTGATACAATCGAACGACTGCTTAACACGAGACGTCAAAGCTCATGTATGTTTTCTGAGGAACAAAGGCAGCATCCAAATATGGTTCGCGAGATGTCGTGATATTCGCAATCAACGCACTGTTATTTTATTGAAAAAGTGGATGATGTTCTCTGCGAGCATTTCTGGAGCAGGGTCTGTCAGATGATACTGCGGTTTTCGAAAGAACCATTCCCTTATATTTATTAACACTTGGATGATATTCACTGCTGGCTTTTCTGTTTCTATTCCACAGCTGTCGAAGAAAAACTTGGAGTTCGTCGAGGTTCTTTCATCACATCTGGATTATCATGACACATAATTTACTGCTTTGTGCATGGATGAAATGTACAATGTTTTGTTTCTAGGGCTTCTAGGCCTTATCTCAATTTTTAATGTCATAGTTGAAAACTCAAGTAATTAAGTGACTTGCATTCTTTTTGTAATATAAATAGAAATCGAAGAAACTGATTTTTTAGCTAACAATAATATAGATGGGAAAATATTCAGTACTTTTATTTTTTAATCTTTTTTGATACGTAGAATGTCTTAGATGCGTCGTCAGTTAGACATGTCAACTAACACCACTTCAGTATTGCTTGATATTTTCTATGAACGTCTATAAATTCCATTTCATTTATCATCCCCTCGTTGCTGTTCCATTACTCTGGTACAACAGTTCGCGTTCCGAGTTATTTAATTTTATTTCTCTGTACCGAGCTCACTGCATTCTCCAGTGACCAAGAAAGGTCACGTCAATTGAAGTTATTACTCATTGATGCAATAATCCAAGATTGCCCTTTAGGTAAGCGAACGACTAAAAATATTTTCAAGTATATTTATTCGTTTGGTAGGTGTACAATTACACGCTTTAAAGATGTACATGTCGCGTTGGGCGTGTCATTGATGTTGCAGCGAGTGCAATTATCCATGCCTCTTCCTGATTAAATGTCAATGGCATTAATTTTTTAACGTACTGTACATTTTCTCGAAACATCATGTTAAATTAGTAAGGCTCACTGCGAAACATTACAGCTTTATTTTCTTATTATTATTAAGTTACCTCTATCATCACTTCTCATTCATGCGTTTGATAATAAATTTCTAACGCGCGAAAAGACGTATAAAACTTATACTGATCGAAGTACTGTAAATCTCTGTTGAGGTTGCAGACTATGTTACAAATTTTATAAATGCTCGTAACGATTTATCTAAGAATCACTGAAGCGTTAAGTCCTGCATACCAGCGCTGTGACGAGTGTCTCGAGTAGTCTCCCATTTTCTAGGCTTGTGGTTTTCTTCATTCTTCAATGTTTCTATTCAGATTCATATCTGGCTCGTTATAAAAACATATATATTCATCTTTACTAGGTGCAAGAGAGCTGAAATTTACGCCTCTGTTTTAATGAACCTCATTGTGTCTAACAAGCGCGTAAATTTAACTGCGACTGTGTAAGAAAGACGCCGGTGCTTAATTTGAAAAGTGAGCGCAAATTGGGTTTACGTCTGTTATTTTTCAAATACACTCGAGCCACGTTATTTGTCATAATTTGAAGTTTGAAGGGTTTATATTTTTGAAAGAACGTCAATAAAAATCACAAAAATAACAAAATAATAATGAAAAGCCTGAACAAATGTTATTAAAAATACTACAGATAGAGAATTATGCAAATAATGAGGGTGCAAGTAACGAGATTTCAGTGTAGTATTACGAAAGATATCAGTATGTACGGATGCTGAGAGAAAGAGAGACTGGAGTCAGCACAACTGCATTACTGAAGTTGACCTTCAATCTTAGTAACATCCTCGGTTTACTCAAGTCTTGCACGTGCAAAACTTCTGCAATTTTGACGAAGTCAATTGTACGTAAAGGACAGAGCTTCAGATACTAATGTACAATATCAATGCTTCACCCAGTATTTGAATTTTCGTTTTACAAGATTGATTTCATGTTAAAGGAATTTTTTTCCTCTTTACGTAGTTTATTACGTAGAATGTGACTTGAAAAATAAACAAGATTCTAAATGTTTTTTCTAAAACTACGCTTGAGGTTTTCATGCTTTGGGTAAGCTTTTGATCATTTTAATATGTCGATGCTACACTTCATAAATTCATAGAAGCAAATCTGTAATCATATCACTTTTTGGTATGTGAATAGGAGTAGTTCCTGTGCATTCGAAACTTTGACGTTGTAATTGAATATTATCTATACATGACATAAATTTATCATTTATGCATCACATCAAACTTCTTAATTAGTAAGTGGCTGGATCATGCGTTTACTGCATGAAACTTCATCATTAATTAGTAGAAATCACGTACCAAATTATCTCTTGGTTGTTCATTAATATTCTGGAGTTCCCGAAGGAAACATATATATTTTCTTGTTTCGTGTCAGTACATTGAAAATGTCCTATGTATTCTGAAAATGGCATTTTTAACACTAACGTCATGTACCAACTCGAGTACTTAGTACATTTACATGATCACTGTACACAAAAGACTCCTAGTACCCATAGTGTGGCCTTGGGTTGATCTGTAACACTCTCATGATTAACAATTTCAATATCTCTGTCATTCAACGATGAATTATGAAATGACAAAGCACCCCTAATGGTACACAATTTTTATACTTTTTATTCTTAAATGTAAATCGTCAAGTATTTATTCAGTGGTGTCGTAGAAGTATTCGGTATCGATTGTTTGTATGGCAACTATATCGATTGTTTATATGGCAAAGATATGCATCGTTTGCATAACAAAGATATGATCGTTTCTATGGCAACGATGTCGATCGTTTGCATAGCAAAGATATAGATTGTTTGTATGGCAAAGACATCCATGGTTTGTATGGGAAAGACATCAGTAGTCAATGTCTGCTTTGAAATTGGTGATGAATAAGGCACTGAAATCATTGTACGAGCTCCTGCAAGTCTCAGTTGTGTTTTTTCCATTTTTCAACCAATGTTTGTAAGTTTCTTGCGTGTCCTTAACAGCCTTTTAGGAGTTTTCCTTCACGTATTTCCTGAAAAGTCGGTGAAATAGCCTTTGAAATAATAAACCTGTTATATAAAATGTAATGGGAATCCTGCCGAATCGATAATTAACTTAGCATTATTTCTAATCAATCGTCGTGAATGAGGACTCTTTTTTACTCAGTTTTACCGAAAATTTTGAGCTACTACATCTAATGCTGGGACGAGGATATAAAACGTAAACTCAATAACTGATTCTCAGATTTTCTTCTCGGCCCATATCTAGCGTGAAACTTTATAAAGTGAAATGCAATGTTCAGTTAATTGACATTAAAAAATCGCTCCCGAATGTGTAGTGAAAAATTTTCCGCTTAACCATCATTTTCATCTTAAACCTCTCTTTACAATTAAATAGTTTTTTCGATTTAAGTTAACGGCTGTTGTTTTATTGCGTACTTGCAATACCTGCTGTTACTTTATAATATTCATGAACGAAACATCATTCCTGTTGTTTCATATACCCTACACCCAAAGACTGAACACCACACACCCTCTAACATAAGGACTGAGGGTGTTAACCCAAACCACGAAAGTTAAGCAAAATGCAATAAAAAAAATACGACGTACTGCAAGTTGTTCATTTATGAATTCAAATGAGTCAATTGACGCCTCTAATTGAACTAGTGTTAAGAAGAGCATTGTTATGCGTTCTCGGGAACACTTGCAAAATGGTTTGGAAAGACATGTCCGCCTCCGAGTTGTGGAGACGGCTTCTAACCTTGCCTCTGCACTTCCTCCACCTCTTGTAACCACCTCCACCTCTTGTAACCGGTTCTTGCCACCACTCCCCTGGGGCTTTTTTCTATCCCTGCTCTTCCTTCTCCCCTTCTGATGCCCCTCCATTTCTCCCCTTTTGATCTCCTCCACTTCCCTCCTCCAAGTCAAGCTTGACGAGGTACGCCTTCCTGGCGTCAAAGTCATTGCTTCTTCTTCGTTCGTATGAGTGCCTCCTTTATGTATTTCTCTTATCCATGCAGACACTTTTTGTCTATATTCTCCTATGCGCTTTTAACTGAAGCTAAGTTTTTTATACGAGTTTCCTGCTTTCTTCCTGATTCAATTGAATTTAGTGCAGCATATATGGTTCTTTTAGATTACACCATCTGTATTCGCTTTTTGTTCCCTACCCCGTGATGGGTCTTTCTTCTATCATACGACTTCTATATATTTCTTTTGTATGTTGCCATTCTTCAGGTCTTACTCCTAGGATGCACCTTGTGCATGTTTTTCTTATTTCCTCTTTTATAACTGGGGTATTTTGCCCTGGGTACGTTGTCCTTACCATCACGTCTGGAAAAAGTGGTTTAGTTTGCACAATGCTTCTGAAATATAGCATATGGGCTGTCATTTAAGCCAACTTTTTCAATTTTATCAGTACGCTAGACTCCTATGTATGCTACAAATGCTAGTGTATTCCTTCATTTTTAACTAGACGTGAGAAAAAAATTTCCTGCAAAACTTATGACTAATGTTTAACATAAACAACAAATCTTAGTGTTATGAGTTGAGACATACATAACAATGTACGTACCTAAGCAATTCGGTGTGGTAATTAAGTCTAAGTTTATGCTCGATCTGGTTACACACATCTGAGTTACGATCATTGTTACCCACCATAAACATCGGATGCACGTACAATGAACATAGAATGTACGTACCATGTACATGTGATGTACATGCGATGTACGTGTGTTTTACGCGCGATATAAGCACGCAGAATGAAAGCACGTATGTATCAGTTAACGGACGCCTTGAATGGTAGAGCTCTTTCATTCATGTAAGGAACTAAAGAGATTGTTTTTTACTCTAGACTGTAGCATCTGCTCCAGCGGTGATCTGGACATGCCTTCTGTTCTGGCCTACCTTTCACCGCCACTTTGCACTGTAGGTGTGTTGTGTTCCATGCTGTACTGTACACCCTGTATGTGTGTTGTGTTCCATGCTGTACTGCACACCCTGTAGGTGTGTTGTGTTCCATGCTGTACTGTACAACCTGTAGGTGTGTTGTGTTCCCTGCTGTACTGCACACCCTGTAGGTGTGTTGTGTTCCATGCTGTACTGCACAGCCTGTTGGTGTGTTGTGTTCCATGCTGTGCTGCACAACCTGCAGGTGTGTTGTGTTCCATGCTGTACTGCACAACCTGTAGGTGTGTTGTGTTCCATGCTGTACTGCACAACCTGTAGGTGTTGTGTTCCCTGCTGTATTACGCAGCCTGCGGGCCTCTCAGGTTACACAAATTTTTGTTAGCTGTCGTAATTCCAATGGATTTTACTTTGAAATTGTCGTCAACAAATTTATACATTCTAGTTTCAAGAAGCAATTGCTGAAATTAAACCTCAGCTGACTCTAAATTTGGTACACCTTTTTCCTACCTTCATGATATTAGGATGAAGATATTTTTGTTACATTAATTCTTTCACATTAAATATTATAGTTCAGTATTTATATCACTTTTGCGATCAATTTCATCACCATTTCGTAACCGTTTTCTTTTCATGATAGTCATCTCCGTGAATCAATTTTTCTTAATTTTCATTGTTTCTCCACGAAACCTCTTTATTCAACGACCGTCCACTTCTACCATTCGTTAAAATCCACTCACCATCTTCTGCTGCTCCTCGAGCTTTGTGGCGAACGATACGCGTGCGTGATCCTGTACGTCTGTGTCATTTAGAAGGTTCTTTTAGTTTTCTTTTTATTGGCTTGAGTGGAATGCCGGGGTTAGGTTTAGATAACCTCTGCCACACACGCCCTCCACATCACATGTCTACCCACAGCCTACAAGCGTGTGAACACCCAGGGTCCTGATGAAACCTCAGAGCTGCCTTCCCTGGTGCTTCTCTGATGCTTTTCTGATGCTTCTCTATTGCTTTGTTGTAGTTTCTCTGATGCTTCTCTGTTGCTTCTCTATTACTTTGTTGTTGCTTCTCCAATGTTTCTCTGTTGTTTCTATGATGTTTCTCTGTTGCTTTTCTGTTGCTTTTCTGTTGCTTCTCTGTTGCTTCTCTGATGATTCTCTGATGCTTCTCTAATGTTTTTCTGTTGCTTCTCTGGTGATTCTCTGATGCTTTTCTGATGCTTCTCTGTTGCTTCGTTGATGCTTTGTTGTTACTCCTATTTGAAGCAGTAGTCAGTCAGTCAGTCACAAGCAGGAGAAAATTCAAGCGCTGCTGGAAAACGAACCAAGGACCTGCAGGACTTGCACAGGCTGTCTAACCACTAGCCTACGGTGAAAGACAGGTCCGTAGGATGATGCAATAAAATCCTTTCTCTAATGCTGAAGTTAGCTGTCGAATTAACCTACACTGAAAAATGTTATTTTTTGCGGTAACCATGCAAATTTAAATAATTTTTATTCCATTTCCCGGTTTGTTATTTTTTATTAACATGCAAACTCAATTAAGCTGGAATAATAATAAATAAAGTCATTTGATAATAATTGTTCTTCGTTACTAACAAACTTAGAAAAGTATTGGTGAAAGAGCATTTCAAAATGAGTTTTTTTAGAATATATATGGAGACGATGTGATGTGATTGTATTCGAGCGATTCGATGTTTTACGCAAATGAATATTTTCATTCAAAAGACATTTCCTCCGCTCCTCTACTTCGTAATATACAGAAAATGTTTTAAAATAAACTATACTTTCATAAGCAATTTTGTCTTTCCTGCTAACATAATTCTATAATAGTTAACGTCTCTCCAAGTGATGAATGCAAATGTGTAGCCTGGTAATTATATAATAGAACTAAGTAATACCTGGATTGTGGGAAACAATACTCGAAACTAGCACGATATTTTTTTAAATTAATACACATAAACAATTAACACTTTCAGGCTTTGATGGAACGAAATATGTAAGATGGTCAAAAACTTATAGATCCATGGGACATTCCTTTACATTTATGATGGTGGTACAAATTTTGAGCTGCTGAATAGCGTAGAACTCAATTTTAAATGGTGTGCTTTCTGTAGCACCGAGCATTAAATATGACCTCTTCGGCAGTACAATATGAAATGTGCACCACCACACTTGAAATGGTTAAATTGTGCATATATCGACTGTTCATATTTTTCTTCCGATTACTTGGTGAAATTTCTATGATTTGTTATCGTAAATTTCAATCAAAGTATATTCAAGAGAAACTACCTTCTAGGGGTAGCTCTATTCATTATTTTTGACTTTTTTCATACCTAACAAAGCTCTACTTTCTCCACCGAAAAAGTTTATCCGAGTCTCTCTTCCATCATTTTTAACAATGCATTCTCCACACGAGTTTTCTCTTAGCATTTTCCTTGCATGCCTCTGAGCGGCTATAAATTTTCGCCTAAGACTTCGGTGCTTGTAGCTCATATTCCTGTCGATCATGCATCCATAAATATTTCTGCTTATAATTGGTTGTTGGTCTCGAGCGACTTAACTATCTGCCTGTGACGGGTGCCCTTCAATAACTCAACCCTGATTGTTCAAGTATTTCCCCTTGTTAAAACCACCTTTTCGAAACCGCAAAAATAAATTTTCGATTTTTACGAGCGTAACTTGGTTTGAATTGAGTTTTGCGTTATGCCATTTTGTGCTAACTAAACCATCGGATTACTATTCATTGAAGTTACTTGAATGATTCATCCATAGCATACTGAAGCAGCGCATCCTTTTTCTGTCTCATATTGCAAGCTAATATAAGAATTGAAACCAATATTCGGCATCCCCGCGGTGGTGATTTGAACGAATTAAATACGTATCATTCACACATTTTTTAAAATACATGATGAGAGACGTATAATTTTCAAAGGTTGCTTCATACCTTATTCGGGTATGAAGTACTTAGTTCATCAATTTTGGCTGAATGTTTTGTCGTAATCATCCCTATATTCGTAAAATTGCCTGATGACGCCAACTCTTCGAGACTTTACTCGCGTGGGTTAACAAAAATTGATTAAAAAGTTCATTGTATGTCTATTGCATATTTCCCGTTTACTGTAAATTTAATTAATTCCACACTGGAAATAATGCCGGTCTTCCTTCACAGTTTCATGTCGTTCAAAAGGGATTACTAGACTGCAGTTCCCCAGCCAAGTATCTCACAGAGCATCTGTAGCTACAGAATTAACTATTAAAAATGGATGTATGTGCGCTAACAGAACTACACTCACTGGACCTTATCCAGCTTATGAGATTCTTCAGTCTCTGCCCCCTCTTCCCTCCCTGAATCTCCGATTTCCAATTCCACAGTTTTTTGAAAAGTTTTACTTTAATTTCTTCTCGGAAACGGGGTGCGCTAGTATTCTTGAAGCCCATTAACGGCGAAGATTTTTTTCTTTTTGAACCTTCATGGCAATCTTGGCGGTTGGGAAGACTACATTTTTACATTTCTGCCTGCAATGGATTTCCATCGGCTTGCATCATTCCGTACCTATTAGAATTTGGATCTTTTTTGACCGTTTTCGGTGTTAGTTAAATTCCGAACGGCGAACTGTCTTGTGTGAATAGTCTTCTAAATTTGAGGCAATAGTTTTTATCCTGGGACTTAAATTATGAAATGATATAATATTCTTCCAAAATCAAGACTAGTTAACCTTTTGAGAATCATAAGTGTATGACGAAAAGAATAAGTGTCACTATGGAATTTGTATCGTCCAGCATTACATGTGGACTAATTTGATTGTTGCTCTCAAGCGTCAAAAAAGTGCCATTCTGGAAAACAATTCAGTTTTGCCTGCATGGTTTTCTTCCAAAAATACCCACTAAAAGAAACCAAAAATTCTCCTATTTTCTTGTCCGTCTTGCTTTCTCTCTGAACTACTCAAAAGTGAAGTGAAAAAGAACTATCACATTTTATCGCCGTTGTTGAATCATTTCTAACTTGAGATGAAGAAAAAACAAGATAAACAATATCTTTTTTCAACAGCGTTGGCTTCTCTCGATCTGTTACCAATAAGAATAGCGACGTAAAACAGTAAACTTTTTTCATCAGATTTGGCTTCTCGCTATTGGCAAAAAAAACAGGTAAAACTGCTAACTTACTTCAAAAATGCTGGCTGCTCCCGAACTGTTACCAAAAAAAGGAGGTGAAATCACTAACTTATTTTCAGCAGCGCTGGCTTCTCTTGAATTGTTTCCCAAAAATAGAGGAGGTAAAACCGTTAACTTATTTTCAGCAACGTTGGCTTCTCTCGAACTGATATCAAAAAAAGAAGGTGAAACCGTTACCTTATTTTCAGCAACGTTGGCTTCTCTTGAACTGCTACTAATAAGAAAAGCGAGGTAAAACCGCTAACTTATTTTCAGCCACGCTATCTCTTTCTGAAGCGCAACGATGAAGCGAAGCGACGTCCGCGATGCTTATCACGAGTGTGCGGCATTCTTGCGGTCCACGTTGAACTTCTTGTTGCATAACTCCTGCTTCCAACTGCCCCTTGGCATGCTTTCTCTCTCTAACAAGTCTCCACAAGCTTCCTTAAAAATGCCGGGCGTGCTTCGCCAAAACGAATATTTTGGTACGTCATTAATAATGTTGCAGATGCGTTTCATGGCTTTTGCGAATAGGCTGTTTGTGGTTGCTGAGAATACTGTTCTGCATAATAAAGTTTATACGTGGCCTGAAGAAGTTTTGGAAGTTGTAAACGAAATTATTCTTGAAGAACCAAAAACGCATGTAAACCGAAATTATTTTAGTAAACTGTTTTATCTAGACACTGGGGCACATTTGCCATGAAATTTTTAATTTGTGTTAAACAATGTTTAAAATTGTCGTGTGGGAAAAAGTTCTTGCGTTTTTTCCTGCGATGAGAATGTAGATGCATTATTTCATTACTGAAAAAAATGATGCTAACTTTTTTGGGTATATGATGCATAATACACGCTTTGAAAAAATGATTGAAAGGGAACTATTTTTGTCGTGAGAGTAAATAGTTAATACATTAATATTTCTAATTAATGTACTTCATGAATATTTTCCAGTTCCATATCAAACTTTGCATCGTAAGATGTTGATACTTTTTTATTTTTTATTTGAATTTTGTGCTTACGCTTATGAGATACTGATGTGCACATTCTAAAACTATGCTGTAGTGAACATTCAAGTGTGTTTTTGTCCACTGCCTCTAGATGCTTTCTTGAACCTTATCAAAAAATTTGATGAACTTTCCAGAGCCTATTGGTTATAGTCGTTCATTCTGTGTGCATTCCTTCCAGCATGAGGATGATATTTTTTCCACACTTTCCAGTATGAATCATAAACATTCAAGGAGAGGATAGTTCATAACTTCTATGTAGAAGTGAAAGGTTAAATTTTTGAAGCTAATTTACAATCATCCAACATCTTGAAACGTTCACATATATTTCACCATTGTTGTAAATCACACGACAACAAATAATCCTGAATCATACTGATACATTTTTGCTTATCAGTAACCTATTACAAAATTTTCACCTTCTTTGTTGTTTGAAAATATGATTAATGTGTGATTTTGAGACTAATTCCCTGTTTGGGCTGCTAACTCGTTTATAAAATTCGCGTTAATTTAGTGAAGCTTTAATGTGTGACGGTTTTTAAAGAAATAAAGCTTAACTGAGGATGTTTAACATTCATTGAGAGTCGAAGTTAAGAGCTGCTTCAGTGTAAAGTTTTGTTTAATTTAATAGTCGACGATATTTTTGTATGACATTTAGAATCGTACAGGCACATCTTTTATCTGTCAACTTCTTTTAAGTCCACATGGATGTTTCGAACAAACCTATTTTGGTCTCATGCATTCAAATGTCAGAACGCATCACAACTGCACATTTATCAAACCGTCACACAAGTCTGTTTTACAGTGCACCATGCGCCTGAGACTGACGTGTTCCCAACTGACGTTCCCAACTGACGTGTTTCTTACTTACGTGTTCCCAACTGACGTGTTCCCAACTGACGTGTTCCCAACTGACGTGTTCCCAACTGACGTGTTCCCAACTGACGTGTTCCCAACTGACGTATTCCCAACTGACGTGTTCCCAACTGACGTATTCCCAACTGACGTGTTCCCAACTGACGTGTTCCCAACTGACGTGTTCCCGACAGATGTGAACTGTCCGTGGGATTTTTGTTAGGAAATGCTGCAGTTTTGAGACGCGACGGCTTGTAGAAATTATAGTGAATATCGAATTTGGCTATCTTTCACAAACTTTGAAAACGATGCTTTGATTTTTCGTGAATTCAGTTAGTTTTTTCCTCGTACATTGTCCAAAGAATAATTATACCATTATTGCACTCGATATGCAAGTTTTAATTGAATTATTGTAATTTGTTCATAAGTTATATATATTCTTTTGAATTTGTTCACGCTGCAGTCATATGAGGGCAGTCAAACATTAATTTTCGGTATATGAATATTCAAGATTTGCGTATAAAAACTGTAAAATTAACACAACTATTATAGCACTTGAATTGCACGAATAAACTGAGTTGTTTCTAACTTTCCTTCGTTATGTTTTAGGGAGCAAAATTCACAGCCAGGCTGCTATGCATGTGTTCATCATTATTGTCTTGTAATGACAACTACATTCCTGGATGATTTTTTTTTAGAATATATATGGAGACGATGTGATGTGATTGTATTCGAGCGATTCGATGTTTTACGCAAATGAATATTTTCATTCAAAAGACATTTCCTCCGCTCCTCTACTTCGTAATATACAGAAAATGTTTTAAAATAAATTATACTTTCATAAGCAATTTTGTCTTTCCTGCTAACATAATTCTATAATAGTTAACGTCATTTTTAACGTCATTTCTTTGCTTCTTGACTACAACATTTGTACACGTACTGTTGGGTGGTTTTTCTCGCTCTCATATCCATTTTGTGTTAATAAGCCTCTTTAGCATAAATAAGAAGAGAAATATCGACTTTCGTTTTGTATATATACAAGTAGGGTGTTTAGTTCTTATGGCCTAAGTTAATTCATCGCCTACTAAATTATTTATGTTTTTTTCGTTGTCGTCAATGTCAATTCGTGGCATGAGGAATTCTTCGAGTCGTTGACGCCAAAAAATATATCTACGTAAAAGATAAATATTTGGAGAACAAAGTCTCAGTGAGCCCCAAAAATAAATCTCTTTTACTACGCAATGCTCTACTTAATCAGTGTTTAAAAAATCCTATTATTCGTTCTCTTGAACGATGTTAGAGAAATACTTTCCCTTAAACAGCTCTCTCAAAGAAGTGATCCTCTCAAGTTTCTCGATCAATTGACAAAGAGAAGAGAAATTTAGCGCACGAGACAGGAGGGCATTGTCTGTAAACGCTGTGCTGGATTCCCTCACTGGAAAGCTGAGAGAAATTTTGATTCTATTGCAATGAAATTCACTCCCGGCGGTGTGAGACAATGGCAAGTCATGGTGAGGCTGTCGAGTGCAGGATTTGCGCCTCCTGTTTTCGTTGTGGGGCTGCATTCCACGGCGAACAGGCGGTTACTTGTTCTTATTAAGAGTGTTCCAAAATTGACTTTGCGGTCGCTTATTATATTGAATTTTGTGAGGGGTTGTTCCGCGGTGTTTCTGCTGATAAATTCGGGGCGATGAACTCTGCGATCTGCCTCGGAGAGTCGATTGCTTCCCTCTACCAGTCAAGCTGTATCTCTTTTATTCACTAGATGCCACCGACATTTTCAAGAAATGACTTGTTGCTTAGTTTCTTTTTAAGAAAATGAAACTAAATAGTTGTAGGGTTTTTTTCGACCCTTTAAAATTACGAAACTTTTTATGCATAGTACAATAAAATTTTATTTCACAAAAGTCTTTTTTTACCGGCTAGTGTTAATGCAAGTATTCTGTGGTCTGAATTTCACTTCGGAATGTTACTACATTTTATTCTATTTTATTGCGTACCTCGTGTATGTAAGAACCCACATTAGAAACTTTTCCTCGATTTTAATGATTACAATGCATGTATAAATTAGATTGGTTCTTCTCCGTTATCGTGTTATGTCCTCTCTTGATTTTTCAGACAATTTTCTTTTCCTGTTCTAATTCACAATAAAATTTAGAAAATGGCTTCAAATTTCTAGTGATGCATTGTCTTGAACTTCTTTAAATAAAACATTTTAACATCGTTGTGTGTTAACTTATGTGTAGATGAGTCGGAGATGATCATCGTTCATATAAATTTTCCTTTGTTGCAGGAGGCGAGAAGGAGCTTCATTTTCCACCATGGCTCGCCCTCGGTGTACGTTCACGAGGACCAAAACGTTCTTCAGTTCACTTCTTGTTATTCTCCACATTTGTTCAACAATCGCCCAATTTCCACACGAGAACTCTGATTCAAGCCAACCAAAAAACACCATCAAGCATGGAACATCCAAGCTCAATTCATCTGTCTCTTTCGGTATAAACGAAAGTGATATCGCTGCCATCTTCAGGGGTGTTGCTTACGGTGTCACTACTTCTTATTCCAAAATGCAATCGAAGAGTGAAAGCACTAGTTCTACTACAACTCCCACCACCACAACAAGTACCACCTCCACCACCACAGAAACTCTCACGACTACCAACGCAACATTCCCTCATTCACCCGATGGCATCAACATTCAAAACAATGTCGAGTCTAGGGATAGATCACTTGACTCTGATAACCCTTCAAATGCTTTGGATGATATATCATCAGATATATCACCTGAAAAGCTTCCTACAAATGAAAATTCCTATTTTTCTTCAGTGGAAGGTGGGCGATATCCCATTCATCGGGATTCCCAACTTTACAACATTCCGCAGAGCGATATCCACAACAGTCATGCTGGTGAAAATCCGAACACTGAAAGAAATTATAAATCTGGTGAAAGTTCATTCTCGCACAGTGGTTACGCTGATAAATATGACTACGAAGCCGGTGAACCCAAAAAAGTGAATGATGTAGAGGTCCATCAAGTCGTCGATTACGCTTGGGTTATCCATGTGTATCTGACTGGAGTGCTAATGGGGGTAGTGGCCGCCATGGCTATCTGTTGCATCTCCAGAATTCATTTCTGCTCTCCGATCTTCCCCCGGAATTTCTTCGTTACAATGCACGTGCTTGTTTTCTTGGCTGCTTTTCTAAGATGCATTTTATTATTTAATGGTTCGTTTGGTGAAGCCCACAGCAAACTGCCCAAAGTACTAACTGGTCTGCTGATTAATTCGGTACCTCCATGCCTCACGGCTGCGTTTGCATTAGTGCTTCTCGTTTTCTTGAAGGCCACTCACCTTTTCATCTTACCTGCCAAGTATCAATCATCGTTTGTCCTGGCTGTGATCAGCGTCGCTCACATTGTTACAAGCATTATCGTTGACATTTGCGCTGGCTTATCTGATAGCGAATCGGTGATAAACTCTCTCCGGGCTGGGGTCCAGGCCGTCACCGCCGGCTGGGGCATGCTCTTGTGCTTAGGATTTATTTTTCTAATATCTCACCTTTGGAAGCATGAAGAACAGCGCTCTGTCATACCAAAGAAATCCCTTCAAGTTATTTATGTGGCAGTTGCGGTAGAATTGATACTTGCTTGCTTCACAATCTATGGCATTGTGACTCCTCGAGTTACTAAAAGCAAAGAAGTCGACAACACTTGGTCTCTGTGGGTCGTGGCGAGTTGTGAGAGACTTCTAGAAGCTTGTTTCTGCGTAACTCTCCTCGTCATCACGACTACATTTACTATCAGCAAGTGCAATAATGCCAAGCCTCAAGAACAGAAAGTGTTCACTGTAATGACGTCTGGAAAACGTGATGTGAGTCTTGGACGATCGGCCAATGTTTATCCTGTAACTTGTGACAAAGGTGGCTTTTTAAATAATGGTCTTTTGAATTCAAATTTGAACAATGATGGGTCCGCTAAATCTGAAAATTATTATAGTGGATGGTTGGATAAATATGCTGGAACCATAGACTCCACTACAGATTTTCAGATTTTCAATGGAAAGGCAACATCCACCATGTCCACTGTGATATATCCTCCATTTGGATCAATATCTGGCCCTGGGGAGTCAATCGATGATTCTGCCAAGGATTCTTATATCACTTCCGGGCCAGAATCATCAGCTACTTCATACAGCACACTTTCTAGCCACCAACAAGGTAACTCTCCGCATTTGTGTTACTGCGCACCAGTGAGTGCATGCTGTCCGTCTGCACCCAATAAAGGATTTCCTACTTTGACCAAACAACCAGTCTTACTAGTACCTCAGTACAGTAATCCTCAAGGGCCGGGTTCATCTGCAGTGCAAAGCGAAGAATCCACTTCTGGGTCTTCGTATTACGGTAGCTCTCTTGGCTCCTCACATATTTATTCCTCGCCTCAGTACTACACTTGTCCCGCCCAGAGTGGCGATGTTGCTGAAGTCCACATAAACAATCAAATGTTACCCGTTCACTTGCATCAGTGCAGTGAAATGAGCCCAGGAATACATTCAAGAATGACCGCTAATGAAGAGTCTGCTCACCACATTCCAAGCGCGAGCTTGCCGGTTCTTCAAGACATTCCAGAGAATAATGCTCGCATGCTGCAACAATACAGACCCAAGCAACCGCTACCTCTACCAGAACTCCATCAAATTCCTAACGTGAATGTTGTCTCTGGAGTTCCTCACATGCCTGTAAAGCATCAGGCTGTTGGAGTCCAGCGTCATCCACTGCGTCACCCTCACATTCTCCACCACCTTCACCCCCACCACGTTATCCAGCAATTAGACCCCAATCGAACTGCACCCCAAACAATTATAAATTCTCCTGTTATTTCATCATCCCAACACTCGAACATTTCAAAAGCCGCAAAGCCAGATTCCCCGTCGAGTTCTTGCTCTCCGAAAGATGTTCACAGGCATGGACTTGCTTCGCCGAGTCATGATTCTTCAATATCTGCTGTGAAAGGCGTTGCCGCTGCCACAGACGCCGCTGCGAAGACGAAAACTTCGTTTCCAGTCACTACATCTACAATTGCAGCGCCAATGAACTCAGCGCCGCTGGACAGTAATGAACTTATTCAGTCTGACGAAGCTCTGGAAACTATTGGAGGATCCGATTGTAGCTTTTTAAATAAACTTGTACGGTCCCCTGAGGGACAGACTCTTTCAAATTCTTTGGAGCTTGACACTAGAAGAATGTCTAACTCGAAGAGAAAACCAACTCTGAATTCAGCTGCAGGCTCTCCATTTAGACAACAAATGGTTTTCGATGATGCTGATTTACAATCGCAAATTGTCTGAACTAATCAGCGTTGATCGGCTATGTAAATGAAACAATTACAAACACATTGTGTATAAATTAACATTTTGAGTTTAATTGTTAATTTTAAGTTATCATTTGACATACTTAATGTAATTGTTTGCACTGAATGTTCTTCAATTGTTAATTTATCGAGTGACAGTCAATTGTAAAACTAGGAATAAAAATAAAAATTAAGGCATTGTGGATTTTTAAGTCACGTCGCCATTCAATTTAAAACATGCTTGCTCACACACTGCTCTCACGTAACTTATGTTAATTTCATTCCACAATTTTTGTGAGTTCTTACATCTTGCTAATTTTTTGTTTTGTTCGTATAACTGAACCTGTCATGCATTATCCGGTTACCACTTCTGTCGGAATGCCATCGACCGCATTTTTGCTATCATTTTATCATCAATTTAACTTTCACCAAATCACCTTAGTATTTCTGACAAATTAATTTTTCGGTTTTATCTTGATGGAAAATTCAGTAATGAAAATATGTTTACCAAACTTTATTCCTGTTTTGCATGCTATTGATATCTGTTGGACGTGAATGACTTTAGTGTTTTGTGAAGGATACCGGGAAGTGGAAACGCTTTCTCACACTAAAGCTAAAGGCTGTGATAATTAGAAACTACAATTTGTTGCGTTGTATGACGAGTAGTGTACATTTCTGTTCTATTTATGCATAAATTGATTTTCTGTTTTTAGTATGAGAGTAGAATCGGTTATAATTTTTTTAGCACTTATGTAAGTAAAATATCTTTGAGTTCGAATGAAGATTGGTTAGCATTCTCTATCAATTCCAAAATATGGACGTTATTTGCAAGTTTAGCTTTGAAACAGCGTTCAAAGATTTCATGTTCATTATATTTTGCGAGTCACGAATACTTAAAGACCGAGTTTTCTTCGGAGCATAAAAATTTCAAAAATTAACTTTCATGTAATCTCTGTTTTAACCAATTCCTATTATTCTAGGACTAAATATGTTCCATTCCGCTTCGTAGCTTTAATCAAATCATGTTTTATATGAAAGCTAAAAATACCAGTTTGTTTCGTACAAAAATTTAGGCTTCTACTCAAGTTTTTTCGTATGGTTCAATGAATATACGTTAATGCGTAACGGTAACTCCAGGTCATGAATGATGAAGCTGCAGATGATATAGCCATAACACTATCATAAAAAAGCTCATTTCAACTGACTGTCACTCATGTTATTAAAGCTTGGCTTACGTGGCAATTTTTGAGGCGTGGGTAACCTACCAATTGTTGAACCTGAGGTAACGTACCAATTACTAAATCTCGTGTATCTGATCAATTATTAAAGTACAAGAGCCACAAATTTTCGAGTCTAGAACAATGTACCAATTATTCAAGTTCGGATCACTTACCAATCATTGCAACTGAAGTAACGTACCAATTATTGAAGCTCCATTAACTTGTTAATTATCAGTGCAGTGTCTTAAGAATGGCAGAAACAACGCCGGTGCTGGAGGAGATGTTCCAAGTTTTCATTTACGCTCACACGATTTGTTGCGAACTTTCTGTTCCAGCAACTTGAAAATATGTCATTTCTGTACAACGTCAAATTGGCCATCTACCGTGTCATTGCAATATTTCCTTCAGCCTGGACATCAATATCTCCCTGTGGTAATTTGAGAAAATGCAACGAGACGTTTGTCTGTACGCCACATGACAATTATGTGAATACCCCTTAAACTTGTACATTGTTTCCTGTAATTTTTGTAATAATTGTACGTGCGATTTTCATTACATATTGTACATAATTGCTTTTATGTAGCATTTCTAGTCTACCAATAATAACATGAAATATATTGTTGATTTTATGTCTCCTTTCCTTCGATGTCAACGGACAACTTTCTGAGAAAAAAAGTGACTGTCAAGAGCATCAGATGAATTTTTTATGAAAGTTAAATTTTTCAAAAAAAGATATGATTCCTGGCAGAGAAAAAACTGCAGAAAACATCCAGAAATTGGATTTTATGAAACCACATGAGAATGATTAAAAACCTGACCACTTCATTTCAAAGAAATTCGATGGACTTTATGATTGCAAAATAATAGTTTTGTTGATCGAAGTTTGATGAACGGAGGCTTAGCGTACACATTGTTTGCATTAATTCCTTAACACAATTTATTAACTCAAATTCCCTTAATAGTTTGTTGTCCCGAAGATGCCCATGTTCTCCTGAGAACATGTGAGTGTATTTAGATAAAAGTTAAAGGATCAATTTGAATGAACAATACTAAGTTTTACAAGTATTTTCTGACCAACGCAGTGAAAATTTTGTTACTCTGGTCTACCTCTGTAAGACAGGGATGGCAAATACAGGAGTCAATGGTATGAGTCAGCTTCGAGAGACCCATGATATATACTAAATATAGGAATGTAACTTATCTATAATAATCGATTTGCGAAATTATGGTTGAAGACAATAAAGAACCAAAAATATGGCAATTGTTTCTCTTCAGAGGAAAAAGAGCAGTAAATTATGCTACATCGACTTCTTTAGATTCAAAAATTCAAATACACAGCTGAGACTCTTTTGCTCTGAAAGAAAAAACAGGACCCTGAAATGAGACTGAATACTGCCTCTACGTACATACATAAAGTGATTCAGAATTTTTCTTCACAGTTTTTTTTAATATTCCTATTTATTAGAACCAATACCCGCCATAAGTGGAAAACAAAAACTTCGCTTACAACGGTGAACTAATGAAAAATACTGTACAGAACATGTGGTTCATGTACAAGAAAAAGCAACGAAGAGATAGACATAGCGATCCTGTCTTTGAGGTCATGATTTTCTGAGAAGCTCGGTGCCTCTAGTAACAGCGTCCTGTGTCGCAAGCATTTCAAGGTGCGACTCTTTCGGTGAGTCGTAAAACAGGTGCAGTGGGAGTGATTAAACAAACCCACGATTAGCTCATTAAATTGGATCTTTATCGATGATAACCACCGGAATAAAAATTCTCAGAAGGAAGCCATTATAGTTTGGAGCGTATTTACCAAGGAGTGAATTTTAAAAATATTGATTTGAGAGCGATTTGAGTCATGTAAACTCAGACGCTAGTCCCTATATAAGTAAATACCAGTAAGTGACAATCAATCGTAAACAGTCACAGTTCACAGGCAAAGAAAACTTTACGGAATAACTTCCTTTTTGGCCCCGCCGATTTAAATTTTGCAGTGCCCGTGCTGAATAGTAACAAACAAAACTTCGCAATATGTTTGAACGTTGATAAATTTAACTCTCTTCTTGAGTAGTTTATCGTTTTAATGCTACAAGAGTAAAAGTTCTGTAAAATTAAAAGTTCGCTGAACTAGAGAAGTACCCTCAAAAATTTTGTTACATCGACATTGTTTGTGAAACAGCAATTGGGTCTGCCTTAATTGTTAAAATATGTATATCACATCGGAGTGGTATTTGACCGTTTTTTCCTCTAACTTGATTAGTTTTCGTATCAATTAATGGATTTATACGTCGTAAATGCGAGTCATGGTTTAATGGAGGTTAATATACCTCGGAAAGTGTAAATAATAAAAGGAAATATAATTAATTCTATCTTGAGAACGTGGAAAGTTGGCCGATGGGACCGAATCAAATACTAATTCATACAAACACCCAAGTTTCTGTTCAAACCTATTGTAGTTTGAATTTTCATTTGATTACCGTAATTCAAAATTATGAACGAACTTACTAAGCTTCTAAATATCCTATCCGTAATAATTATATGTTCTGAATAATAAAAATAATGAATAATCTTGTAGCAGACATCAAGTTAATATTGTCTAGCTTCAAACCTCAGATAAATTACTCTGAAATCTGAGGCTTTTTAAAAACAATTATTTATTAAAATTAATTGATCCTAGTTATAACCTAAATTTATTCTTTCAATGACTACTGAAATCTGAGGCTATCGTTAACGTTAACGACTAGTTAGGTACACCAGATTGCCTAATTATTCATATCATAAAATCTTTATTTTCATGTTAAAATTGTGAAATTTTGCCTACAGTAACACGATCAGCTTACATTCTGTTATCCCACACCAAATGCAAAGAAAAGAAAAACGCTTCTTTGATCTCCGAAATTTGATGTAAAACTAAGCTTCCCATCCGGAACGGGAGAACTGGAAGCTTCCTCTTCTTTTGCACGATCTTCTCCATAATTTGCTCCCTAGATCTGGGCAGAATGCATCAATCATGACACCAATGTTGAAACTCTCAAAATGACCGACCGCATGACGGACACGATGGCAAAATTCCTACAATACAAAAGGATCGGAAATTAGCCAGAAGGAAGACTACTGACACTCGTATTTTAAAACGAATATATTTTCAAATTCTAATAAATGGAACTCGAACATCATCAATACATTCCAGTTATTTGAGGCAAAATATTCAGGTTTTCAAACGAGTATTTTCTTCTGCATCCCCCTCCACAAAGCTATCTTTATAAAGGGAACAATATACGTTATCACTAAGCCATCCTTAAAGTTATAATGCCTCTATTGAATTAAATTTTCTCAAGTCGTTGTAACAGGCCGAACAACATGCGTCGGCAGCCCAACTTCATCTTTAACGATCATTATTATTGTTATATTCCTAGTTTAACCACCGAAGCCACATCGTTAACGATTGTCCTTGTACTGTTCCCCTACTTTTAACGATGTTTGCAACCTTTGATATTATACCCGTATAATAAACATGCTCAGTCTATGAAGCATCAACCAGACACTTCTCAAACCAATTCATCATTGCGTCTAAAATTCTAGGAGCCAAATTGACTGCATGGCCGCCTCGGTGTTGAGCACACCCTTCTCTTTATTAACTCAAATGAGCAGGCCCTCGCCGGCCATACAATGAAGCTTTCAAGAAATGTGTTTCGTCATCATCAAACTTGCACGCATCTCCAGTTCTGAGAACTGCTAGAATGCCGCTGTCTACTGCCATTGATCAGTGGGGAAGTCTCACTGGAACTGCAGGGACGCGAAGGACCAAATCCGCTTCAGGCAGGATAAATTTGTGTATTTTTTCTCCTGGCCCTCTTAAGGCAGGCATGAATTTAATAACCGATATATCTAAGACGTGCTTATGCATATAGCACTTTTAATTCTGTACATTTGTCTCGTGTTTGGAATCAGCAATTCAAGTGATAGTGTTTGTTGTTTTCCTAGATCATATGCTGAGTATTAATATACTAGACATAGATCGAAAATTTCAAAAAATGTATCCAAACGAGAGTCCTTGGCTCATGAAATTGCGGAAAGAAATCATTTCCCAACAGGATGAATTATTGCTGTTGTTTCTCCACCATTTTTTGTGATGTATGTTATTTGCAAACACACTAAATATTTTGGTACAACCGTTAATATTCCTGAAACAAGGCAAGCAAAAAACTTTTTAGTGTAAAATATCTGTATTAACAAAACATAACATAATTAATAATAAACCCTCGAGGCAACAATATTAGTTTAAATGATGCCTGAAAATCTTATTTCCCTGATCAACTTAATCGTAATTTTTCTTTCGCTACGAATTAGCTTGATTTTATACTTGGTGCTCAAGTACTCTTTAGGAAGACAAATCTTTCCCAAACCCAAATTCAGTAGACACGCTTAGTTACCACAAATAATAGTATGAATTTTTGGTATCACATTGATGCTTATGGCCTTATAAGACTAACAACCACAGTATTTGATAGGTGATCTGCAGGATCCGGTAAGCTGGGTCAGGTTGTCGGTGGGTCTCAGGGGCCGTTTGATGCACCCCTGCCGTGTTTCGAAGAGCGTTACGAAACGATTCTTCTTCCTTCTCATCCTCCTCCAACGTTGCAGCCAACCTTTCTTTTCAGGTCCAATTAATCTACCTGAGTTATGTTGCGGGTCCAGTTTGCATCCGCGACTTGGTTCAATCGATGCATCTGAAATGCATGTAGGGTTTTGAAACATCATCGTCCATGATGTAGTCATTAAAACACGTTGCTGAACTATGCTGATGAGAACAACAATTATATCAATGTCGCATGAACAAACTAAAATAAATTTGTCTGTATGATACAGAAGTAGCGACAATGTTTTTTCTTTCGTAATTGTTCTAGCGTCTCGTAAAGTATTTATTATAAGGGCCGGATTCCTGCCTGTAAAAAATCTAGAAGCTGGACTGCCTCTTGATTGGTATATTTTAGAGAATAACAATCTTTTCTCACTGGAAGAAGAATGTAAACTAGAATTAGCCAACAATAATCTGTCCCAACTGAACTCCAAAGTAAAGTCCTAATCTTCATTGTACGATGTAGACACTGCATGGCCAGTTGCAGATCATTTTTTCCTGATATTCTAAACTGACCAAAGTGTTTAGGTCTTATCATTTAACGATACCTGGTCATACGGCTCATATTAAACTCCTTGCTCTGTTCTCTAGTTGTACTGGTGGGGTTTTCATTAATGATAGCCTGCAATTCCTTAGAATTGAGTCCTTTGAAGCGTCCTTTTCTTGGTTCGTCCTTTGGATTGCAGTCATATTTTTTGAAACTTGAAACCCATCGTCTACAGGTCTTTTCATTCACCACATCATTTCAAGTGTCTGTGAGGAATCTTGCTACTAAAATTGCGGTATTGCCATCCTGAAATTCATACAGTAAAATATGACAAATGAGTTCTTTCCTTGACGTATACATTTGGGTCAACAATAGTTATTTATTATAAGAATTTTAACAAAAACGTAAGAAACAAATATTATTTTAATGATTTAGATGGCTACACATATATTGTGTCATTTATAAATTAAATTGATATAATGATGTACTAAAATTAAGACTCAAAAAATGGACAGAACTTCCATTACAACCTGATAGAAGCAAAATTACAAAACTCTGATCAAACTTGAGGCTGTCCGATCTGAAAGGAAATTAATTGCGAGCTTTAACATGCATTCAGTACCCAAATGAGACCGAGAACTAGTATCGCGTGAACTCTATCTATAGTGCCCACGAAAAATGAGTACATCGGTATCAAAGATACCGATATCGAGGCTTGAAAATCAATCAACCTAAATGACGAATTTTGAAATCTTGGTATGTAGTGTTGTCGTTGATGCTGATTTACAAATTTTTCGTGGACCCACTCACTCACTCATGCCCTTATGGTGGTCTGGCATGCAGGGCAGCAACAAAGGTTCTCCACTCCTGTTTGTCTTGGGCCAGCTCTTAATGGCTTTCGTAGACACACTGTATATAAAAGGTGAAGCTTATAGCCAGACTACGCACAGATTTGGTTTATTTATATCTAAGTGCCGACCAATATTCCTCAACAAATGTTATCTTCCAGGACTTGGCCAAATTAGTCCAGCAACAAGGAATCGCATTCGAACTCGTTAGGTCACCACGGCGTCCCAAATAATCAATTCAAGAATGTAGCAGTTGATAAGGTGCACTTAATCTGAACACCGCTTAAAAGCTTAAAGAATTCAGTGAGGCTTTACAATTGGTCTACAAAATAGGAAACTGTTTAGTTAACATTAAAACTTTTCTGAGTTGAAGACTAATATAAAAAATTGTTCGTGAGGCCGACATCTTTATCTTAAGATAGAACTTGACAGCGCCTAGTCGTAAAACCAAGAATTGACGTATAAAGTGTTCACTATTACGATTTTGACTATCTCACGTGGGTGGATAATTGACACAGATAGCTGGGAGTTATAAATATTATTGTTCTACTCAAAACTTTTGAGTACAAAGACATCAAACAGAAATTACCAAAATTCAACTGATACTCAGGCCTTAAATATTTGAGCAGCTGGACTGCATAAAATTATCTGTTTATTGTAACACTCAAATATTTTACAATCAGATCTGGAGTGCTGCAAAAAAAGTGTAGTGAAAAGTAGCAAAAACTTGCGCTAAAAAGCTACTGTTATTGATGCTATCGCTTCAGTAATAATGCTAAGCTATTTTACTGAAAGAAAATATCATCCACGAGCTAGTAATAACATGTAGCGTATAGATTTCGACCTAACAATGACAGGCGAGCTTCTGTTGTGCCAATCAGTCGAATCTGTAGGTGGAAGTTTGGCTTGCACGGCCCGTTACAACATCGTATGCCTTCTCGTGACTAATTGATTGAACATTCGGTGCACACCTAGCCATTCGGTACCTACCTAACCATTCGGTACCTACCTAACCATTCGGTACCTACCTAACCATTCGGTACCTACCTAACCATTCGGTACCTACCTAACTATTCGGTACCTAACTAACCATTCGGTACCTACCTAACCATTCGGTACCTACCTAACTATTCGGTACCTAACTAACCATTCGGTACCTACCTAACCATTCGGTACCTACCTAACCATTCGGTACCTACCTCGCACGGATCCACCCATCGAGCTGGCGTTTTTTCGCAGCACTTTTTTCCGTCTCTCCATTTCCGATCGTGAGGTTTCGGACCATTGCTACAGTCAGCACACGAGTATGTTTACGAACACGATGGTCCTGTAGGAGCAATTAAGCAAGGCGTCGTGATGGAGCCTTTCCATATCAGGCGTACGACGGGCCAATAACACCTTGAGCAGCGGGTGCGTGCCTCCAACTTGTACGTCCAGACTCACTGAGAATATGAGACGTTGAGTGAAGGAAGCTTCTTGTGTGAAGGTGATGAGTGTGTCCGCAACACACTTCAGACACAACAGAATGATTGCACTTTATCTCACCTCGCGAATTGTTGTGAGATGTCTTCGACGCTCGTCCATGACTTGATTTGTACGAGGATATTAAAAGAAGGACGTACAAGAAGAGTGATGTCTTGACTCATGAAGTGATAGAAGCAACATATCGTACAAAGTATTGGTGGTATATGTTACGTTACGACGAGGGGCAATGTATTAAGAAGTAACTAGTCTTACACGCTAAGTCCGATCAAACGTTACGAGCAACTTAATGTTTCCGTAAAATTTTCCGCATTCGAGTAGTAAAGCTAAGTAAAAATTTAAAATTCCAGTAATAGGGCTCACTGAATGCTATTAATCAGATTAGTCGAACAATGAACACTAAACTATTCGATAATGTCAGAAGATGATACATCGAGTGAATGTTTTTTTCAAAGTAATTGAAACACAATGGAAGTGGCATCCGTCGTACAACATTCTATGCATAGCGCTTTAACATAGAACCATAAAAAACTAGCAACATCTACTCATTGCAAAGACCGAAATTGAAGCTGCATCGATGTCTGATGAGTACATAGTAGTAACAATAAAAAAAGGTGTAGGTTAAATTCAACACTGCAAATAAGCCACTACGTGATCATGCAAATTTAAATTTTTAAAAAGCAGTTGACAATTTAATCTAGAATTTCTATTTTTAAACGTATATTCAATGGGGAATAAAAGCTTTTAATGCCCTAGCAATTCTGTTGGAAGTAGAAAATAAGAGTGACTGTAACTGGAAATCTCCTGCAGCACATTTTGAGAGATTATTGGGATTTGGCGGTGATTTATAAATATGACTTGCCTACAAATGTTTCGAAATAGACCTAAAAATGTGCGCAGGAACCCGAGTTTCATGATCACTGAATTGTAGAGGAGCGAATAATGAATTTGTTAAAGGTTTTTAGTACATATCATTTCAACGAACGTTTAAAAACGTAAAACTTTGGTGTCCTTCTGTCTATACAAACTTCAAAAATATATGTAGCAATTACAGTGTATAAGTATGAATAAATGTTGTCCCGAAATATTTTTCTCTTTGCCCTGATAATTAAATTAAATTAATACTCACATCTCAAACAATTTTCTCTACAATTTAAACAAATCTATCGTATTTCGAAATTCCCGTCCAGAAATATCTTTTAACGAAATGTAAATTCTACGACGGCTATAAAAAGCTAGAGAATTATTTTGTATTCTATCTATTTTTCATAATTATCGTCGATATCACAAAAAAATCTCTGTAAAGGAAAGTAACATCTGAGGCAAACGGAATTCATAAAATCCCTCAATAAACCTAGCTTCATTTCAGAATTTACACTTACTTCAATAGATCTGACAACATAAAAGTCTGTAGGACAAAAACAAGAGAGAATTAGATATATTTTAAGCTCAGTGACATATCTACCCACAACTCCAATCTACCGAGATCACGACCACAATGATGTTTCTACGTGCTTGTGTTGCCCGAACTTAAATGTTTCCAGTAAAGCGACTCATCTCTCATGTGTAGCATCTCAGCAGCACATGAGAAGAGCATTTATCGGTGATTATATCTGCGGTTAGGAACCTCCATCATGACATGATACACTTGTCGCGCTAGGTAGCAGAGCTGCACGACCGCCGCCCGAGCATTTCCTGACCACGACATGAAAAAACAAAGGAGGTGATTCACTCAAGCGCAAGGCCTGGGAACCAGAGTACGGGACGAGTTGTGCATATCCGCCAGCGCAATTGTAGGACTACCAAAATAGAATAGAATAAGGCAATAGAAACGAGCCGCTTGGTCCATTCTTGGGCTGCTACCCAAGTCTCATGCCGTCTAAAGCAAAGGCATCAATCACTCACGTACTCCTCAATCACGTAAGCCAATTCAGTCACGTACATGCACTTCATTCACGCACAGGCATTTTAGTTAATCACAAAATCAGTAACTATTTGAGCTCAACTGTAAACATATTTTCAAAGTTTTTCGATGAAATTCAATAATTGAGACTTGTAATTGCCGATGTTAACGAATCTATAGAATGAGTGAGAAACTGTGCTTAGAGATTTCGAATTAATTTTGTTCCCTTTTGAAAAAGAAATGCAAACCAAATTCAGCCATAGGGCAATATATCCAATTAAAAGTGTTGTTTATTTTGGTTGGATACCAGGAGCACTTTTCGCCTTCTGGACAACAAGTTGCGTCGACTAACGGTTTTTATGAGAGTCGAGCAAATTTGGGCTCTCGTGCTTGTTGGAAGATGAACGATGAGGTTATCGTGTTCAGAATTGCAGGTGGGATTCGCAATGACGAACGCGAGCAAATGACGTGCGTTGTGTAGGATGAAGACCAGTGACGTCACAGCCTCATAATTGTTGGACAATTTAGCAAGGAATTTTAGCTCACTAAATAACTTCAGATTTATAATCCAACCCTGATCTCAAACAAAGTTGTTTGGGTTATACCATGACTGCATGAAGGTTACCATGACTGCATGGAGGTAATACGATGACTGCGTGGACCTAATTATGTCTGTGGAGGTTATACCATAACTGAATGAAGGTAATACCATGACCGTGGAAGTAATATCATGACTGTGTGGAAGTAATACCATGACTGCTTGTAAGCCCTGTATAAAAGGAGTAATATTATTTATGAAATTTAGTAATTTCCCAAACTTATGGTTTCATAACCAGCATAATTTACACTAAAAAACGATCAAGTTGAAAAAGTGGTTTTTAACCATAGCAGAATATTAATACTGTTTATTTTGAAATTGAGTTTCAATTACTCCCGCATTTTGAATTCAAACCTGTTTTTTCACTAACTGACGCAATAATAACATGGAAATTTGATTCAAAATTCGTTCTTTTTATACGGGACAATCGTTTTCCGTTACTTATTGTCCGATATTTTGTATAAAAAACGTAATTTAAAAGTTCACTGTAAAATTGCTAGACCATATCATATCTGATGATCTGATCAACCTATAACAGTTATATTATATACGGTTAATACACAGGCAATTCATGATACTTTAAGCAATTTAGTAACAAAAATTTAAAATTTTATTGCTTAAAAAATAAATCACAGTGCAGTTACCCAAGCACCGACTGTTAGTCAGTCATAATTACTAAAGAATAATTCTTGTTCATCGTTCAAAACAAACAGCGCACTGAAGGGTTAACACATAAACATGAACTACCATTGTAGCCCCTAATATTCACGATAATTTAATTTCGACACTTGTTGCACCTTGCAAAATAACAAATCACGGTTACGGGAGTCAGAAGCAAAAGCGTCGGGAGCTCTGGCGGCAAATGATTGGTTGTTTCCTGCAATTGCCTGCATTATTTTTGAGCTAAGCTACTGAAGCCCCTCGTGTACTCAGAAGGGTGAGACTCCTGTTTTTTGTTATGGAATTCCTTCACCTTGATTGTTAACATTATTTCCATACGTAAGAATTCTTGAGAAATGTGTCGCCATGTCAAATCATCTTGCCTCCGCTCAAACTGGAAACCCAAATTCGATGTTTGAGACCCTACCCTGTCAGGCACTCTAAAATTTACATAATGATGTAGTGGTTCTCTGCCAGACAAACTCTCCCGCAGGCGTGAATATTCATTTATCTATATAAACTTAGTTATGATGTGTTGTTCTATCCATGGGTTTTCGTGTTTTTGTCCTCCATAATGGGCACCTGAGTTTCATACAAAATTTTACGAGGTTCTGAGACCCTGACGATAATCTAAAAAATTCGTAGAATCCTAGTTCAGAATTTTAGCTTACATTGAATACGAATACGATGAACAATGCAAAAAATAGGCTAGAGTAGAGGAACAGTTTGTGCAGATGCATATGATGCACTGTCGATGCATATGACGTCGTGCAGATACAATACCAGAGCACGAGTAAGGTAATTTTTCTTTGTCTATAGTCGTTTTCTGAACTTTGAACATAGTCTCATTAGATTATGAGGCCGATTATGAGGACGATTGAGCGATTGTGTAATCGTGGTCTACGTTTTTTATAAAACTTTCACGAGATTCTGAAACGGTGACCAAAAATCCCGAATAGATTCTCATTCACTTCGTGAACATTATCGAGGAATTTAAATTGATATTTCGTCATAAATGCTAGTCTGATCCCGTATTGAGTACAAAGATGAGGAGAATGTAAAAAATAATGAACAGTTGAAAAATAGATGGGACAAATTTGAAGTACCGTTTCAAGTAATGTCTTCATTTTTTAATCTAATTGTTAACCAATAATAATTAGGCATGGAGGGCACAGTTGCTGTCACGCTGTTTCAATAGATATTTGTGAACGAGAAATGATATTTACATAAATATTTATTTCAATATTAATGTCAGAAGTTGGAATTTTACATTTATCATTTGTAATTTCTGTAATAGTATAAGAACTGAATATTTTAAGTACTTATAGACGAACAGATGTGTTTTTAACTTCGTAATGTTACAGCTGATCATTACTTGCACTAATGACTGTATTAAAATGGTCCCTGCAATTAATACTTTAACAAATTTTCGCGCATTCATTCTTTCATAAGCACGAAAAGTTAAATAGCTAGTTATTTGCACTGTACATGTTCAACGCTCTAGCTTCGGTTATGTGATTGTGCTCATGTGACCAACTTTATTTTTAATAAATATTATGTAAGCCCCTAGTACAATATTCATGTATTCTTATTTTTTAGTTCCATTGGGATTTCAAAATAACACTGTGTCTATTCCCCTTGCAGAATACTGGGCAAATCTTCTGATGTTGCATCTCGAGAAAAGAAACTGGCCAGGAAATCAATAATGAAATCGAATTAAAGGAAATGAATGGAATTTTGCATGACTGCCTTACTGCACACACGCACAACACGCAGAAGAAGCCGGAAATGTAAAGGCCAAGAAAATTTCTCAATCCGTGTTTGATGGAGCCCAGACAGTATGAAATGAGCAATCGTGGCGCACTGTGACTGATGATATATTAGACAAAAATTTCTAGAAGTTTTATTTTTATCTTGCACAACGCGTTGGAATTCGGCTTATGACGCTGTTCAGCGTCTCTATTCCGTCATCAGTAAATACGAACCCACACCACAAGACGCGTGCCTTATCATCAGTGTTGCCGTATTCTGCTCGATCGGTGTTTTGTTTCTTTTTAAATATGTAGGTATTGGTCATGAAGCCTGTGTCTTAATCGTTATATATTCTGCAAGGAGAAGAGAAGAAATTCATGGCTGTTTTATAGTCATAGTACAAGTATTCATCAGCAAGTTCTCGATTTTAGGTAACTTTTGTGAACGTTGACCCACGTAACTTGTTTGTGATGAAATAAAATCTCACTTTGCAACTCTCTCCAGTGATGAAGACTGCGGTTAGACTCCTACCTTCTTCCTCCCTCAGTACAGTCAAACTGTACTCACTACAGTGAAACTGTACTCAATACAGTCTTCTAGAAGAAAAACACTAAGTAAAACATTTCACTGACAAGATGGTAAGGCTTGTAGATCCGATAATCAGAATAACCTCGGTAGCAGAAAGAGTAACAATAGCACAAGCACCACATCCTGTGACGGAGAAGATTTCTTCAAGTTCTTTTTATAAAAAGATGTTAAAAAATAACGGAGCAACAATGATGGTAGCGCAAAATTTGTTGTCGAGTATTTAGAATCAAGACCTGTGAAATGTGTGAGCCCGTGTGAGTTTCCAACCTAAGAGTTCATTCATTGCCTCAAGTAAAACACTCAAGTCTCTTCAAGTGCTGCTGTGTAAAAAATCTTCTTATGGGAAAAAAGATTCAAAATTTTAAAAATAAGCTTACTGATAGTCATTTTAGATTGTTACTTTTGAACCGTTTTTTGTCATCTTTCATTCATTAAATGAATACAGCACCTCTTATCTTTTTGTAATTTTTTTAATAATTGCATGCACAATTAATCCTGCAATTAATTTAATCCACTTCTGTATCACGTCTAAAATTCGCATATTATGACAAAGTCAAAAGTATTTACATAGTTGAAGAAATAGCGGTAGCGGTAGTGCGCTATTTTGTTTTCCATAGGAGTAGCGACCGCTATTTTTACACAAAGATAGCGGTACGCTATCGGTACTAGTTTTATGCCCATCACTGTCAGTTCACGGAGTTGCGAATTTTTTTCACGTAGAAAAAGGTCGAAATTTGATAATAATTTGCTAAAGATATTGTTTTCTTTCTTAGAAATACCACCAGCCTGGTCGACTGGTGAGCGAACCCGCTTGCGATACGGGAGACTCGGGTTCGAAACCTGCAATCACCGTAGTCTGTTTGTGCTTGACCATCGGCGACTAGAATTACGGCATGGGACTTGGGTAGCAACCCAAGAATGAGCCAAAAAAAGGCTCATTCCTAATGCCTCATTTTATTCCTATTCTATTTTAAACACTTGCAAACTCCTGCTCAATGTGGATCTAACAAGTTGGTTCTATATTGTGTAGTACGTCTGTACCATCAGTACAGTCAAGTATGGAACACCAATACAGTCAGGTATGGAACAGTAAGACAGTCTAATCAATCAAGACAGTTGAAGCAGTTAATGCAGTTGAGACAGTTGTCAAGACAGCAGTTAATGCAGTTGTCAAGACAGTCAAAGCAGTGAAGCCATTCAAGTCAGTCAAGACAGTCAAGACAGTCAAGATAGCCAAGACAGCAATCCGTCGCCAGGACGGATGGCTCAGCGACGCCTGGGAACGGAGCGTGCTTGTGGCGCCCCTCTGCGTCGCCCCAGAGCTCAGCACGGAGCGCCCCAAGGCCTTGTCATGCGTCCTTCCTATGAGGCTTTTTGCCTATTCTTTTCCCATGAATTTTTTTGCAAGTTCCTGGGATGCTATCCTCATAGCTGCTGAGATTTTCTCGTTCCTTCCTAAGATTAGATTTGTTTATGGATCTGGAGAGAGTGATGCGTATGTGCGCAAGCCTGAGAGCTGAGAATGCGAAGTTTAAACTAAATGACAAACGGAGGTGTCTGTCGAGCCATGAGTTTTTCCGCTAAATCATATGAATAACGTGAGTTTATCTGCTCCACCTCCAGTCGTGCACAATTTTAGGTCGGGCAACGCCTCCGATCTCAAATAACTGTTCAATACGCTGTAGTTTTGCGCCGTCAATAATAATAGTATTTATTAAATATGGTAGTAATCTTACAACCTAGTCTCAGCTGTTGTTTCTGAAGTCAGTGCAAGATCCAGCAGCGCTTTTGAGAGACAAAACTGATGAAATGAGTTTTTCTGGAGAAGTGCGTAATTCGATCAAATGAATTAAAATAAATAGTTGAATGGGATGAATTGAAAACTAAAATGCAAACACTTATGGCATGTTTAAGTAAAGGTAATGCAGAGAAAAAACTACATTTTTTTCGATAGGGAAGACAAAACTCTATGAATTTTACGACTCAATTTTGAGGCGATCGATGAAAATACTATTTAGTAACGTGCAATACTAAGATAATTGAATTATCTGTTGTTAATCTCTCGATAGTCGACAAACCAACGCCATTTTTTTGGTAAGAATTATGAAATTCTTCCACTGCCTACCTTTTCTGAGAAAAAATCCAAAACTCTTCTTGCACAATGACAGCTAACTTTGAAATATTTCAAATCACTTATTCTTGTCCTTGTCGTTTGTTTGGCCCAAGTCCGTTCGCAATTCAAGACTTCTAAGCGCCCATGATGCAAATTTCTGGCACGTGCTTTAAGTTATACTCAAGAAAAATAGAACCAATGTGAGGAAAATGGAAAACGTGGATGGCTTGCAAAAATTCTACAGTGGGAAAAAAGGAATCAGGTAGAATGAAAGAACAACATATTTTAACAGCTTTACCAAACTAACGCAAATTATCGTCAGAAGCGGTCCCTGAAAACTTTTGTGATTATAATCGACATAAATTTGAGCTTATTCTCAACATGAACAACTCAACATACATGCGAGGTAAGCACATACGTCGAGAATGCTTTGGATGGACCAGACATTGTAGTCAAGTGCAATGAAAGTCAAAGTTTTGCGTTTTCATGGATCTGTAGGTTGAGGTATGATGGTCATAATAAAATTGAGGGCAAAAGCTCGTAGTCACCAGCAGAGCTGCTTGTTTACCCCTAAAAAATTAAGCTGGTGTAGCATCGGAGACCGAATGAGCATGTCAGGCCCGGTCATTTTTTTCTTATTTATAAATTTCAGCCAATAGAGTTCCTGAAATGTTATTGATGTGTTTATAATGTACAAGGTTAAAAGAAACACTTTTAATAAGCGATTGATCTTTTTCTGAAAATGGGCCACGTAGGACCGATGATCTCTTTAGGGGTAAACTGAAATGCATGTTCCAAGAAAATGGAAAGTTACTCAAAGTAAGTAAACTCAGTAGAAGGAAAATGAATTAGGAAGCTAAGTGTTCTGTCTGTTGCTAATTCGAAGCACCACAAAGCGTTCACACGGAGACCATGACTTCAGGACGAGCGCAGGCATTGAAGAAAAAGCTGTGGGTGGCACCGGAGTCTGCCTTCCTGGCGGCGAGACCGGACTTGTGAGGGCTTACTTCTATATTCTTTTTTTAATTTGTAAGCCTTCCTTAGGATACAACTCAGGGAATATCGTGATAAGGCCTGGGCGTGCGGGTGGGTGTGATGCATGAAGCTGTGGGTGTGCTGGTGTGCTGCCTGACTAACTGGTGTGCTGGTGTGCTGCCTGACTAACTGGTGTGCTGGTGTGCTGCCTGACTAACTTGTGTGCTGGTGTGCTGCCTGACTAACTTGTGTGCTGGTGTGCTGCCTGACTAACTTGTGTGCTGGTGAGCCAAGTAAAATCATCTGTTGTTATTTCATTAAAGCCGAAAAATCCACAACAGGTGTAAATCTCAATCAGTAATTAAAAATTACGATAACAATTGACACTTGAATTTTTTATTGTGTGCACATGAGCATTAACCATTATCTCATTAACACATTTCCTGTGAAGGCCCCTTAAGTTAGGTTAGGTGTAAATTTGAACGAGCTTTCTAGTGACTGTGAGTACAAAGTAAAGATCTGCAGCAGTTAGGCAATCGCAGGAAACGTGTTAAAGAAAGTCAACAGCACAGTTACTGGTTTTGAAAAATATAATTCATTTAATCTCAAATTAAAGAATTGCACTTCATAGTTGAATGTGTTCTTTGTCTCTATTCCTAACTTCATCTGATTTATTCCAAATAAATATTTCATAACAAATATGCTCTCTACACTAACATTGCAGACTCAATTTTTTGTTACATTCATTATCGGAGAAGCTAAAAATTTATCATAGTGGGTGGCTGTAGCTGCATTTCAGGCGACCTTACTTTCTAGGAATATGTACAGGGTGCAGCAACATAACTTCCTTTTTTTCAAAGAGATTGTTTTAAAATAAATGAATCTATGTTACCGCACCCTGTACAAGTTTTTTAGTTTCACCACTAATTTTGTCTTCAAGGATCTGTGTCTTGATCACACAAGTTTGAAAGATTTTCTCTAAAAAGATACGTTGTCTGAAGAATTTTCCTAGCTATGACGTGTTTTCGCTTCAGTTTATTGGCTACAAAGCTAACAATTGTTTAAAACTGTACGGCCACTATTTCCGCAAGTACCGCAAAATGTAGACACTTCCAAGCATCTTATTTCAGCGACAGTGCCAGTCTAAGGAATAATATGAAAAGACTACTCTTTTTATTAAATATTTCAGATGATATCCAATTCGGAATGACTAATAGTAAGACTTTAAATTTTATAGTTACAGTGTTGAAACTGATGAAATAGAATGACTTTTTCACTGCTGGTTTATTACTGATGTGTACGTTGTGTATCTAAAATTACATAAGTTTCTGATGCCAAGCTCTTTGTATTTAAGTTTAGTGAACACTCTTCCACGACTCTTCAGTGTGGCACCAATCTTTCCAATTTTTAATCTTTATGTATTCAAGAAAAATATCGTCTTACTTAATCTCTGTTTCAACCAGAATGTCAAAAATCTCAATTAGTCAACTTGTATATACAAAAAATTTGTAAATTTACGCCGGAGTCAAAAGCAGCATAATTTCATATCCCAAATCATTTGAAAGTTTGCTTCAGACATTGGTGTGTATCACATTTTTTCTCATCGTAAGCGTCATTTCAATTTATTTCTTTGAATCCTGTCTTACGTTTTATAAGCATGAAATCATGTTCGACGTTTTATCAGCATTAAATACATCGTAACATTGCTTTCCTGTCTTACGTTTCATGAGCATGAAATCCTGTTTTGCATTTCATGAGCATGAAATCCTGTTCTGCGTTTCATGAGCATGAAATCCTGTTCTGTGTTTCATGAGCATGCAATCCTGTTCTGCGTTTCATGAGCATGAAAAACACCGTAACATTACGATCCATCTTTATGAATTTCCTACTGACGCTGAAAATGATCAATAAGCAAAAAATTGTGCGTGCAAGCTTCTCGTTGTTCATTTCAATGCTCCTCCATTGTTCAACAACAGCCTACACTCTCCACATGAATTCGTCTTTACTACACAAGGAGTTCACACCCCACAACATTCTTCTACACGCAGTTTTCAATTCTCTTCACTGAATCTTCTACACTCTTGACAACATCTCTACACAACGCACCTGATATTTTACACCCCGTGTCTATCATCCTACACCCCGAGAAACCTGCCTGACGTGTACACGCCGCACACGCCAAGCTCTTAAGCGTAAGATCGTGAGACGGTCGAGGCTCCCTCGCGTGTAGCTGTGTGATTGTGCTTACATTTTGCTGTATTTTTTTCGTCTGGAGCCGAGGATGGAATTTTTCCTTATGTCTTCGCCCACGAGGCTCGTCCTGTGCGGAACTTTTCTCCCCAGCCTTTATTTGGCCTCAGTTCAATGAAATTCCGCACGCATGCTGTGCGTAGACAGTAGATTTCTGCCCATAATGCCTTCGTTGTCGTGAGTTTTGATTGCTTCTCTCCTCCTGAATTATTTTAAGGATATTTCGCGATTGAGTTTCTATCAAACGTTAATTCTGATATAAATTAATAAAATGCTGAATAGATTGTCAGGTAGTATCTATAAAATTTAATTTCATAAAGTTTTAATAACATTTATACCCATGCAGAGTGGATTTATACCAGGTAGTTTATCGTTTCAATAATATGTACTCGAAATTTATCAATACATTATGCCTCTTGTGTCACGATTCTTCAAGCTCTGCTGTAAATGAAAATAAACATCCTGCACTATGTACTGTGCAATAAAGAAGGCAAAGAGCTAGTAATAACAGTGATTGAATATCGAAATAATAATTTTCACGCGACAGTAAACTTTCTATAAAAATATTTATTGTGATTACTAACACGAAACACTTTTTCGAAACCTTAGCTTTGAAAACTAATGATGTTGAATCATTGTTTAATTAATGTTTAATGATGGCGCATAATGTATCATTGATGCAGATATGAAAGAATAGCTACTGATGATACTGGAGCTTATGATCGTTATTTATAAAATAAAGTTTTCACTATATCTAGACTCGTGCAGCAAAAGTATCCATGGACGCCATCTTTTCACTACAATTTCCTATTAATTTGCTAGATAACAATGACGCCTAAACTAACTTCGCTTTTTGGAGTTGTCAGTTTCCTGAGTTTAACGACCTGCGATACCAGAGATTTTTACTGGCACTGAGAAGTCAGTAAAAGAAGGTCCTTGAAGTGTAAAGTGTCACCCTCTATCCTGAACAATTCATCTCTTTTCAGACGTTTTGTTACACTTTCTATCAGAACCTTCAAGAAGTAATCTTTTCGAGGGTTCAAGAAGATTAAGAAGACCTTGAAGGTTGTCATGTGAAGACCTTGAAGAATGTCACATGACTTCACCAGGCTGCTCTAAAGTGATAACACATTTTTGCAGTGTAACACATTGAGACCTGTAAATAAATAGAGTGAAACTTCAGACACGAATATAGGTTTAAAAAAGGCAAGTTCGAGTGAAAAGGAGAAATTTGTAATGAAAGATCAAGAAATGGAAACCAAACGGATCCATCTACACTTTGAAAATAGAAATATATTATTCATTCCTTACTCTTTTTTCTTTCTATTAAAGCTACAAATGTGACAGATTATTTTACTGCACTCTGTATATCCTCCAAACAAGCGAAAAACCTCCTAATTAAAGTAAGATCTAAAGAGTTTTATGAATAAAATGCGTACAAAATACTCTTCTGATCTTAGCCATACTCAGCAAAGGATGTTCCAGAGAATTAACATTCTCATCTTAAAACTGCCTAAGACTCAATTTAAATCTAAACTTCAATTGAACTTAAAACTGCCTCAAACTCTATTTAAAACTAAATTTTAATTGAAATTTAAATTGGCTAAAATTCTGCTAAAACTAAGTGGTGATTAAACTTAAAACTGCCTGAAGCCATACTAAAAATTCAGGATCATGTAGACTTAAAATTGTTGACGAAAATTTATTTTCACACTTAGTTTTTAATACCTCCTGAATGCAGTGTCTTGTAAACAAGTCCGGTATGAAAAACTTGTGTATTTTTTATTAAGACGTCTGCAAAAGGTAACAAATGGCCGCTCAAAAACACCAGCTGCAATGCCACAGATAATATAGCCTCAGGTATTCTCTGATCTCCAGTAGGGAAAATTCATTAAGTTGTCTATGCATCGCTTAACCCAGGACCCTTCCAAGCTTCCAATCAACGAAATCAATCTTAACTGGCGTCCCAGCTACCATCCTAGCTCGTTGCTATCGTAGTTAGTTGCAGTCCCAGTTAATTGCTGTACTAGCTAGTCGCCATCCCAGCTCGTTGCTATCCCAGTTAGTTGCAGTCCCAGTTAGTTGCTGTCCTAGCTAGTCGCCATCCCAGCTCGTTGCCGTCCCAGCTCGTTGCCGTCCCAGCTCGTTGCCGTCTGAGTTGACGGTCCAAAATACCGTCTATTCTTCCGTCAGCAGCTGTCCTCTCGTCAAATGTCAACTCCGCCGAAGACGTCGAAAATAATTCTTCACATTCAGAGGACGTCACGATTTTGTCATAAATATTTTACGAGTAGAATATGCGATGAGACTCACTGAAGTATCTATCTGTGCTTCTCCACAAAATATCTGTCGGTTTCTTAAGAATTTATTTGTCAGGAGGAGTATTCATCTTGAAGAGAAGTTAATGAGTTTTCATAAAAGATAAAATAACAGTCAGTACATGGTTTTCAGTACAAAACATTCGGTAAATGTCTTTTAGAAAATGACATTCAGAACATGACATTCAGAACATGACAGTCAGTGCACGACGATCAGAACATCACATTCAAGACATGATATTCAGAACATGACATTCAGAACATGACATTCAGAACATGACATTCAGAACATGACATTCAGAACATGACATTCAGAACATGACCTTCAGAACATGACATTCAGAACATGACAGTCAGTGCACGACAATCAAAACATCACATTCAGAACATGATATTCAGAACATGACATTCAGTGCACGACAATCAGAACATGACATTCAGAACATGACATTCAGAACATGACATTCAGAACATGACATTCAGAACATGACATTCAGAACATGACATTCAGAACATGACATTCAGAACATGACATTCAGAACATGACATTCAGAACATGACATTCAGAACATCACATTCAGAACATCACATTCAGAACATGACATTCAGAACATCACATTCAGAACATGACATTCAGAACATCACATTCAGAACATGACATTCAGAACATCACATTCAGAACATGACACTAAGTTCAGGAAGAAGGTTTCGTGCGTTGCAAAGTTACACACAGTCATCCTGCTTCTCTGATATTTGGTGTCGTTTATACTTGACAATATATAATTATTACTGGCTCCTCTGGCTGGACTAATGGCCAAATACAATGACAGCATATTTTTATTTTGATATTCATAACCTTCCGATGTTGTCACTCAAATGACAACATTACTGACTGAATTCTAAGAAAAGTTTTTAACAAATACTGTTTTTTTTTCTCACGCGTGAAAATTGTATGATATTGCAACACGTCAAAGTTAATTTTTTGGTAAAAATATGACGCAATTATTGTTAATATGACGCAATTTATGCTGGTGTAATGCAGGGAATAATTCAAATAACTGAGAGATTCTCAGTTGACAGCCTCTGACTACCAAGATATACAAAACTTTGAACCTGTTAAGAAGAAACCTTGCAGCAGACAAACACACGTCCACCGATACATTTGCTAATTAAAAATGCTATTTTTACCAGAAACTTTAACACTAAAAAAATAACGCGAATGCCAGTTCTTTCGCTGGAGATTTAAACGATGATCGAGGTAATGAGCCTTACTGAGTCTAACTATGTGAGTGCATCAGTACATTGTTCTTTTGAGTCTTAATTGTTCTATTGTTTATTGTTGACTTACGTCTTGAGTATTTTGAAAGTCATTTTTATTAAACGCTTCAAAAAAAGGGTACATGTGAACACGCAGTTTCAAAACCATTTGACTCTAATGTAGTATACAAAGTTATAATTTACAATAATACAAATTGAGTTGAATTTTGAAAGTGTCCATTGAAAGTTCTACTTCTTACACTTCAACTTTTTTGTGTTTTTCTCTAGAAACACAATTCGCAGAGACGTAGATGAAGAATGTAATTGCGTGGATAAGAAGACACTTATCTTGTCTGTATATAATTGACCAACTCAAAGACCTCGTCAATACTAGGTAATTTTGATTGCACGATCGCTAATCCGCACTTTTTCCTGATGTTTTTGTGTACAAGCAATCAAAGCTACAACGTTGATAAGAAAGCCAACAAACACTTCGTATCGACGACATCGCAGAGCAAATGAAAGTAGCAAAAAAGAATACATCTCATTTCGATAATTTTCGTTAAGATTATTTGCAGATGGAGGAGGGGCTATGAACATGCTTAAGTTAAATTATAATTTTCATTATGTCAACGTATAATTATGATTTTTGTTTGCTTAGTTGAAAGTTCATAAACATGCTTGCGCTTAACATTGATTTCGACGAGACTCATAATTATGACTACTGTTTGCTTAAATGGGTGATTTCTGAACGTGCCTGAGGAGTTGAGTACTTGAAGTCGATCTACTATTTAAAACGCTGAGGCAACAGTCGCATAACGAATAACGTCACGTAATATTTGTAATATTAACTCCTAATAAGGTTGTATTTTGTATTAATATGTAATTTACATAAATGAGGTTGTTATTTGTTTTAATGAGATTATCATGGGTTGAATGCACGTCATTATCGTCATCATCATTGTCAGGAAAATGAGATGACCTTGTTGAAGAAAAACACATCAAGTCCCCAGAGGGAAAAGTCATTAAATACAGAGGGGACATGGCATCAAGTACACCGGGGACAGGTCATTGAGTAGAACGAGGACAGGTCATTAAGAACACCGGGGACAGGTCATCAAGTACACCGGGGACAGGTCATCAAGTACACCGGGGACAGGTCATCAAATACACTGGAGGCAGGTTATACAGAGCATAAAGTACGTTAAGTAATGACAAGAAAGAATCATACAACAAGATTTTATTCTATCACCTGGCAAGTGTAGTCGGTACATGTACGAGTATAACAATAAGGATGGTATTATGATTAAAATTCGATGGTAGGAATATTCACAAGATTTGTTTTGAAATTTTAACATGCGTGAGGAAAACTTTTGAATCGAATAGTGAAAACTTTATGAAACTTATAAAAAAACCTAATTATTTTTTTTTTGTATTTTTTCAGGTCTTTTACGGAATTTTTCAGTCTCATAGGAAAATAGAAGCAGTCATTGCTAATGCTGCTAATGGAACACTATGTCAGAAATTCGTGACGTACGTGAGATACGATGTAAAAAATTGCCCCCTTATAAGCCCTGAATGAAGACGTAGACCGATCGTAGGAATAGATCTAGTAGATACGGAAGAGAAGAGTTGGGTAGGGGGTTGATAGAACTGGGTTGGGCTGGGTAGAGCTGGGTAGACGTTTCGTTCTCACGCACTGGGCAGTCTCGTAAATATAAGAAATCTGTCCGCCACCACCTCTTATGATCTGTCCGCCACCACCTCTTATAATCTGTCCGCC
>VCRD01000295.1:308600-325430 GCA_006783055.1 Trinorchestia longiramus
CAGGAGAAATGGAGGAGGAAGAAATGGTTGCTGTGATCCCACAGGAGAAATGGAGGAGGAAGAAATGGTTGCTGTGATCCCACAGGAGAAATGGAGGAGGAAGAAATGGTTGCTGTGATCCCACAGGAGAAATGGAAGAGGAAGAAATGGAGTCAAGTATTGTAAGCTAGCATGGAAAGTAGGAATGTTTAAAAAGACGGCCCAAATGTTTGAGTAAATGAATGAAGATGAATGAGAAAATTAAGAAATGTTCTCCTTATTCTCAGCAATTCTGAAAAACTTGAAAAGGGGAAGAAGATTGTTTAATTTTACGGAGGGAAAGCGGATGTGAAGCGTAAAATGTTGAAGAAATAAGAAAATGTAAAAAATAAATATTTTATGAGGTGAGGTTCTATGATTTGATGAGTGGAGGTTGAGGGAAGAGGGGAAGAAAAAATTAGTGTAAGGTCACAGTAAATGAAGATGACGGTAAGTGCTATAGGAAGTTAAAAAATTCGGTAACTATATGTACAGGTCAGTTAATACAATACAGGTTACTTGTTAATATATGAACTAGTCAAGACATGTACTGGATCAGAATTTCTCTACTGAAGTTGTTATCGAAAAATCAAAATCTCATAGTCATTTGAAATAAATAGTGTATAAATAAATGTGAATGACAAATATTTACTCTTGATTGATCAATTCCGGCTGAATATTTCGAACACTTAATTTCCGTGCTTACATGACTACTCTAATAGATATGTGTACTAGGTATATGCAAAAGAAAAACACTATTGACATTGACAAGCAACAATTGTATTAATACAAACTGACTTTTCACTCACAGAAAGTAAGCGGATTCCTCACATTTCAAATACAAATTTCAGTAAAAATGCACAAACAACAAATGCACATTTTAAGTACAAAGTATTTCTTTTCGTTGATGTAATACTCAGGTCTCAACATCAGTCAAGAAGAGGCAGGGGCGGAGGAAGCATGTACGACATCATTCAGTGGAGGAAAGACAGCTATTGAGAGGCCATGTGTTCGTTTAATTGTCCTGTTTTACCTCAAACGCCATGTCTCCAAAATGTCCTACATTTCCTGCCATTCACCTAGCCATTACGCGGTCTCTACACGTCCTCAAATCGTCCCTAAATGCTCCACAAACTGTCGTAATGAACCGTCACTGATTCTTCACGCTCGTACCCGTACGGTTTAGCCCTCATACAGCCGTACGTTTTTATTAATGTGCGTATTGGTGTCAGGATGTAGCAAAATACGAGGCCTGATCAGACATAGGGTTGTAGTTGTGGACATGCAGTCCTGTTTATGGGGAGAAAATTAATTTTGAGCATTCTCTGGGTGCCTTGAATCTTCGGAAGCTGAAGCACAAAAAGAAACTAATAGCATACGCTGTTTATAAGACAAATAAAGATCAATGATCATACACTAATAAGAAAGGCAGATGGTGGTAGCTGAATTTTTTAGAAATGAATTGCAAGGGTGATAATACATTGAAATTGTAGTATCGATGAAGGATGAAGTGCACTGACTCAGCGACAGGTATTTTCGAAGCTATGTCTTTATCAGGATCAGTTCATGAGGGCAGGTACATTATTTAGTAGTTTTCTTTCACACGATGAGCATTTTAGGGACTTGGAGAGTTGGACGTGAGCCTCAACTCATGTACTAAACACACTGTAATAAAGTTGTAAAAATTACAATGCGCTTTGATCTTGATTTTCGGTCGCACGAAAGTCGCATTTCGAAAATGTATAAGCTCAAAAAATGATAACCTACCGAAAATATGAACTTCTTTACTTTTGAATTCTAATTAAAAAATATGAATGCTTAAAACATCCACGCTACGTATTCGAAATAAATTAACCAATAACCAATATTCACATGACATGTCATTCTTTGAATAAAAAATCAATTTACTTCTGTGTTAACTCAAAAAATTATCTTAAATTTATCAGGAACCAACATTTACACGATATGTTTTTCTTGCACATCGTGGCCACGGTACAAGAGACAAACAGCAACTATAACTTAAGTCTCCTCCTGTTTGCCGTGATTTTATTGGGCTATCTGGAGAGTTCGTGCCGATTTTTAGTAGTTCATCTTTCCACTTATTTTAGAACATGTTTGAGTCCAGAGAATAAGATTTGACTACACTTCCATTTAGAGAACAGTTTAAACTATCTTTTCATGGGAGAAAGTGTGCGATCCTATAACTTGTGTTAATTCTGTAACCCTTTAAAATGGTAGATAAAAAGATTCATTCTCGGCACTTAATGCTTTTCTCTTTTCATAAAGGGAAAATGCCTCACAAGCAACCAAAGAAATATGCGCAGTTTACGGCAATGATTCTGTATCCAAAAGAACTGTACAGAAGTGGTTCGCAAAGTTTCGAGCTTGAGATTGTAGCCTTATTGATAAAGAACGATTAAGCAGACCATCCACCACAGATGACGACCAAATCAAGTCATTAATTGAGAAAAACTCACATTCCACAACCCGAGAATTGTCAGAAAGCCTCAACCTATCAAAATCCGTCGTTCATGAGCACCTGGTCAAGCTTGGGTTCACAAATCGCTACGATGTTTTGGTACCACATGAGTTGAGTGAAAGGAATCTTTTGGATCGCGTTTCCATCTGTGATCTGTTTAATAAACGGAATGAAACTGAGCCTTTTTTGAAGCAAATTGTGACCAGGGATGAGAAATGGATTATCTACTGAAATGTTCAGAGAAAGCGGTCCTGGAGTAAGCGACATGAGCCACCCTTAGCCGTCCCAAAAGCGGATCTTCATACTAAAAAAGTTATGCTTTGTGTCTGGTGGGATTGGAAGGGAATTCTGTACTATGAGCTTTTCCCAAGTAACCAAACAATTAATTCTGAAAAATACTGCTCACAACTGGATGAATTAAAAGTAGTTATTCAAGAAAAACGTCCAGAATTGGCCAACAGGAAAGATGTTGTATTTCAGCATGTTAATGCAAGACCACACGCTTCTTTGCGAACCAGACAAAAATTATTGCAATTCGGCTGGGTTGTGTTACCTCACCCTCCATATACACCAGATATTGCCCCTTCAGATTTCCACCTATTCAGGTTTTTGTAGAATAGTTTTAATGGTAAAAATTTCAATTCTTTGGATGACATAAAACGATACCTTGATAAATTCTTTGCCGTAAAAGACCTCAATTCTGGGAAGAAAGTATTTTCAAGTTAGAAGATAGATAGAGACGTATTGTGCAACAAAATGGTTCATATTTGGTTGATTAAAAATGCAATAACAAATATTTATTGACCTTTTTCTTTCCCTTAAAAATCGGCACGAACTTTCCGGACACCCTGATAAAAAACCCCTCGTTATGTTAAACAACAAAAAACTGAATAGTTCAGTCAGCTGACTTAAGACACGCAGCAGTAAAATATGATAAAAATTTAATTCGATGCTTGTGTATGACTGCAGTGCGTGTGCGTGACTGAGAAGGTATGCTCTGAAAAAAACATGTCCCTAAAACACTAAATAGCTCTTCAGCGTCTCAGCACCAGAAAATGCCTCATGAGACAGCAGTCGCAGCTTAGTTAATGCATCTTGATTGCATCCTGAGCTTCCTTCTAGGAGGCATTGAGAGCCCAGGGCCTGCCTTAAGGCGCTTTTAGCTACTACGACTTCTAAAAACTAGAGCTGTTACAGGGTACCTGAAAAGTTACTGTGCAGTAGCAAAAACTCGAAGTAATGTGTCAATATAAGTAATATTTAAGTTACGATATTGCAGTTTCCTGTGAAGCAAATAACAATAAAATCTCCCAAACGCCTGAAGGAATTTCAGTACTCGATGCTGCATATTATCGAACAAATCCTGAGATAGAATAGAATATGGCAACAGGAACGCGCCGTTTGGTCTATTCTTGGGCTGCTACCAAAGTCCCATGTCGTCTGGAGGTGGTGAGAGGTGCGTTTTGGACACATATTCTACTACACAGCAATTTTTCCACCTCTGAACGAACCTTTCGTGGGCATTAGCTTGTCTATTCACTTCGCCAATAGAAAAGTTGGCTGGAGTTATTAGTTCTGTTTCATATTTTTTAACCGTGTTGGTTATGATTGTAATACTGGAAACGGATACCTAACAGACTGTGAAATTTATCCTACTACGAAATGCTGAGGCAACTTTGCGAGAAAACATTATATTAAGGAAGAATTGCTTGATTGATCTTCAATTATAATCGTAAAATACTTCCTTAACGAGCCTTAATCCAAAGGAACTCACTAAGTGTTTTTTCAAGCAGACTCGTCTTCATCATGCATCTCCTTCCCGTCAAGCTACAAAAAAGAGGAAGCCACTCATCAAGTCATTTCATGTCTTTTGGACATCCAAGACACATGTTGGATATAAAAATCTCGCATACATTCCTGTCTTCTAGTTAGTGACATCCGCTACTGGGAGCTTCCATATTGCAGTGTTCAATAAAATAAGTATAGGGCTCCGACCTAGCGGTCTCAATCTAGGCATCCTTTTCCTGTCAACTTTCTGAGCCACTCTGAGGAGAAAAAAATCACCGGGAACCATTATTTCTCCGCTCCAAATACCAATCGTTATACCTACTGAGGCATACGAAATAGTATGTTCATTTGTTTGACTACGTCGGTTAGAAATTTCCTCAAATTCAGAGAACGAGCACTTGAGTTTATTATAAGAGGGTTGAAAGTGTTACTGCAACTAGGCATTAAGTGTAGACTCCAAGTTGAGGCCAGAAAATGTTTCGATTTACTCGTACTGCTTTATTTGCACAAAGTTTTAACTGCTGGATGTTTAACATCCCCTCACTTAGCGTAGTTTTGTCACTAAGTGGAATATTTTCGTTAAGAAACTAGCAATTATTTTACTGCTATATTATTTTGATCTTGTCGAATTTCTTCGTCTGTTTCGAGCAATCGTTTGAGTATAAAATACTGTCTACATTTAAAAAAAAAAAAAAGATTTATATAATAAAACATCAATTGCAAGCTCAACAGCATGTACCCATATTATCATAACAGCTCATGAAACATAATTGAATTGAAAGAGTAATCGTAAATGAACATTGCATGCCATTTATTCGATATTTTTCTACACATTCGTCGTTTTCTCCTTTTCTGCTCCCGGAAGAATCTTTGTGTCATTTTGAACATGCGAGGAGAATGCCTGCTTAATTCCGTAAGTGCAAGTTAAATAATTTAAGTCAATGTGATTCGTTTAGAGTAAGATTACATTTTTTAGCTTTCCCTTGAAACCGAGTCAGCTTAGTTCTAAACTAAATGTCACATCAGTAACATTTATGGGAAGTTTGTAATCGCATATAGGACACCACCTCGGTGTTCCTAGATAACCTTCAAGTAACACCCAAGTGTCGAATCAAAGCTTTATTTTTGAGTATGAACATCGTGTAAGTTCTTATCAATTCAGTCATTGAATTCACGATTTCTACGACCTACCCGGCCACCCACGCTGCATAAGTTGCTTCATCTAACCAGGACCTCAGCCTCAGCTCCAGCAATCTCGAAGTGGAGGTCGTAAAACGTTCCAAGCCATCGTTTGTAAGAAGCTCATCTCAGATACTTTAAATAATGTTAGCTGGAAAAAGCCAAAGTCGATTCACAGAATCCAGGTTTTATCTGAGTGACTCCAGAGATCCGGCAGTCAGGGTGACAGCAGGCGGATGATTCACGGGGGAATGATCGGTCCTTTAAAGTCCTCCGTATTATATGGCAGGCCAGAGATATTGTACTCAAAGTCCTACCGTATTATTTTGCAGGCCAGAGATATTGTTCTCAACGTCCTACCGTATTATTTTGCTGGCTGGAGATATTGTGCTCAAAGTCCTACCGTATTATTTTGCAGGCTAGTAATAGTTTACTCAAAGTCCTACCATATAATATTGCAGGCTGGAAATATTTTACTCAAAGTCCTACCGTATTATATTCCAGGCTAAAAATATTTTACTGAAAGTCCTACCGTATTATTTTGCAGGCTAGAGATATTGTACTCAAAGTCCTACCGTATTATATTGCAAACTAGAGATGTTGTACTCAAAGTCCCACTGTATAGCATTGCAGCCTAGAGATATTGTACTCAAAGCCCTACCGTATTATATTGCCGGCTAGAAATATTGTACTCAAAGTCCTACCGTATAATATTGCACGCTAAAAATAATGTTCTCAGTCTTACCGTATAATATTGCAGATTATGAGCTTCGCATTCCATTCAATGACTGTGATTGATATCGCTGACGAGATTTAGAACGTGTTCTTTGCATTGTTTTATAAACAAATTACTGTTCCATGTTTGTGCTATGAATAATATTTAGTATTGAACTCATAAAATTAATTTTTGAATTTGGTAGGTTACCGTGAGTGACAGAAATAGTGACCGTTTTCAAATAATTATCGAGCAGGTGAGGTATCAAAGTATACTGTAAAATTAGTCTTATTGGGAAAATTAAACCTGAATTAAATTCTAAATAATCCCTGTAGTTCTACTGGTGATGCAAATTCAGAATAAGCAAATCTATTTATTGCAGTAGAATTTATTATTGATTCCTTTATCATGTATAATCACTAACAGAAGATGATTCCATATTGAAAGTAATTTCTGAAAATGGTATTGATCCTACCTGTACATAAAATGATTTTAGACCATAACACCGTGCTTCTTAGTTGTTTTTTGTGAGGCTAGAAATATTGGGTTCACAAATTTTAGTAAGATCTTACATTTCTTGATGTCAAGAAGTAGAATAGCAAATATCTACTCATATCCCCATAGAAATGAAATCATATCTAAAATAAATGATATCTGTGTCAAGAATATCGAAAGCTGGATAAAGCATACTTTATATCACCTTTGGTTCATAGCAGGAACAGTAAGGCAACTCCCAATGGCAAATAACTTTTTGAGAGTCCATGAATATATAATGTAGTAAATAAAAAAATTCTAGTGAATAGAACTCGTATGATTATTGGATTCCACTATTTCTAATGATGAATTTCTTAACATGAACATTACTTGAGGAACAAATCTTTGAAGACACTTTGTGGCCCTAGCGATATTCTGCCCTGCTCCGTGAAAATTTGAATGTGCCTTGGCTTACGATAGTTGAAAGTTGATAGTTCAACAGCCAACGACGGTTGAAAGTTGATAGTTCAACAGCCAACGATGGCTGAAAGTTGATGGTTCAACAGCGAACGACCCTTGAAAGTTGATGGTTCAACAGCGAACGACCCTTGAAAGTTGATAGTTCAACAGGCAACCATGGCTGAAAGTTGATGGTTCAACAGCAAACGACCCTTGAAAGTTTATGGTTCAACAGCCGACGAAGGTTGAAAGTTGATGGTTCAATAGCGAACGACCCTTGAAAGTTGATGGTTCAACAGCCGACGAAGGTTGAAAGTTGATGGTTCAACAGCCAACACCAGTTGAAGGTTGAGGCCTAACAGCCGACAATGGTTGATTGCAGCCTCTCAAAGGTTGCTCAACATGCAGAGGCAAGTTGGGGTGACCGGTTGAGCAAGAGTCTGACCAGTTGTGACCTATTGAGGAAACTCAATGGCAGTCACGTTCTGGGGAAGCACGGAGAAGAAGCATGACTGTGTGGCGACTGCTACGTTGTGTAGCAACATCGGCAAGAAAGCGCTGAAAATACATGAGCCTTCCTGTGTATTTTCGTAGTGTAGTTCCAAAAAAGAAGTAAAAGAAGGAAAAAATGCACACGATATTCACTGTTGAATCGAAGAATAACAAGGAGCGAGCTAAGATAAATGCATCCTGTGTTGCCTTGCTGTACTGAAGAATTCAGAACCCAAGGAAAGAATTTCATTAGATAGAAGTATACAGGTCAGTGATACTACCGTGGCGTTAAATTGCAAGTTCGAGGATCGAAAAAGAATGCTGAAAGAGCTGCGTTGCAACTGCTGTGTTGTCATAGGGTGTGTAATTTGCATGAGGTAGAGGGAATTACACAAGCTCTGAGACAATAGCTCACATGAAACTTTCACTGGCCATGAACACACGAACAACAACAAATGCGATTTTGGAAATGTTAGTGATATACCACTACTCCAATCGACCTTTGATTATTTGAATATCATTTTTGTTATTCATTCAAATTATACTGACTCTAATCCAACGCATAAACATCCAGTTCATGACAAGTTATTGCCTGAAGTGTGACAGCTCCACATTCTGTAGCATTCAAAAGTTAAGATACATTCTTCCTCAAGGCAAAAATGTTCATTTTTAGGTAAACTGTTCATTAAGGAAAATGTTCCTCAGGTGATCCAGTTTGAAAAGCCTTTCATGTGTCACCTAATTTGATGACAGGTTTTCGTATTTTGGGACTAAATTTATCAACGACTACTACTGTTCGTAATGTAAATTACTCAGGTTGTAAATGTATCAGGTTTATTTTTATGTTCAGAAACAAATTTTAAACGGACATCTCTATGCCTTTTAGTAAACAGTGAATTTTTTCCAACAGTGCATGACTTCAGTTGATCTCTGCGAAGTTCATTGCTGATAATTGGTAGTGTAACACTAGTCCTTGAAGCTAATAAATGTTCTTGTAACTCCTTTCTGGTAATCATTGCGTCATTTTCGATTCTTGGTTTGATTTTTCTTCAAGATCTAGAGAAAATCTTGCGTAGTGTGCCAGATCTTATTTTATATTTAACAGTTTCTGATATTGTATACCTTTGAATAAATGACGCAAAAGTAGAAAGTGGAATTCGAATGTTCTCTGATATTTTCCTGCAACCATTACTTGCTTTCCACTGTTCAATGATCAATGTTTTCACGGAATTTGTCAATTCTTCCCTTTCACCACTATTATGATACTGCATTATGATTTTTTAATGTTGAATGAACCAGGTAGTACTTTGACATCTCAAGGTAACTACTGATAACAATTATTAGGACAAACGAGAGCGTTTTAGAGACAAAAACCTTATCCAAAACATATTTCGTGTTATCTAAAATCAGAAATTTGTTCTGTACGAATACTTTTTTCATCCCTAAATATATATATATATATAATTGTATATAAATTAATTATTTACTATTATTTATTTGTTTCTTTTGCATATTCTTAGCTTATACTTGTGTGTGCAAACATAATATCGGTATATCTCATTTTTATTCACCAGAAATTTAATACTGTAAATAAAGAATTTTAGCGTATACGAATATTTGTTTCCCCCCACTGTAACTTTAACATATTTGGAAAAGGAAGCGTTAATAAAAGCCTTATCAGTGCTAATACTATAGCATTCCGAGAGAAAAGATCAAAATTCTCTCACAATAATTAAGTAATACATTCATTCTCAGTCAGTCTGAACGCTTTGTTTCTCTTCCCCAAATCAAAACGCTGGCACGACTGCCAGATAAGAACGTTTTGTTCCATCTCGAATAACAATACAGAAAGACCAAGAACAACATTATTACCGATCCAATCAGTAAAGTTAACTGACTGTGCGTACCTATCGCCACAACTATCACCATTTTAGAAAGTGCAGCGCCAAACAAAAGTATCAGTTTCATCAGGGAGGCAGATAGATGGCTGATGGAAGAAGTTCTCAAGTGTAAGGGGCACAACGACCTCCGTGGCTTCAACAAACTCACAAGGAAGCTTTCGTTGAAATAGAGAAGCAGTATCCAGGAGACAGGCGGATGCACACGCCAGGGTGTCATGTGAACCGATTACAAAATTTCCAAAATTTGTGAAACATCGGTTCTTACACTTAGATCTAAGGTTCTTGGACCTTATATTATGCCATCACTAGATAGTTCCCGCGGAAATTTCGCGGTTTAGATTAAACTAATTTGTAATTAGTATAAAGACGAATGTATAAAAGAAAAAAAGCCAAATTATTGTGTTTTAAATGAATTTATTTCCTAAAAATATGCAGAACTTCCATTTTGTATCTTATCTACCGATAACATGGCTGTGTAGGAGAGGAAGGCTAATAACAGGAAAAAATGGCGTATTTTGTAATAATCTGGATACTTTGGTATCCCCAATACAAAGTTTATAATACATGTATACCCGTTCTGATTTTAGTTTAATAACTTTTCTTAAGTAATAGGTTAGAAAAATGGGACGGATACACACAGATAGAGAGAGTTGGATATACACTGTGTATTATATAAGCACCTACTGGACTTTGGGTCTCTAATATATTTTTGTTATATAGATATTGTATTTCGGTAATCTATATTCCAGCTCTCGAGGGAACTGGGGTTTGGGTTGAATTAACGACTCTCTAAAGTTGTAATCCCCAACTGAGATGAATGATGTTTAGGTTGTATGATTGAAATTCAATTTTAAATGTAATTACAGTATATGTATTGAGTGTTTAGAAGCTATTCTCATGTACTGAATAGCCTTAGGCGTAAATTTCATATAAAAATTATGCATACTTTGAATTTCCCTGCTCTGGTCATTAGTTTTAAAAGTCTTGAAAGTCAAAGAGTCCACAGCAGAACTGCTTCTCATAGATAATAAAAATGTTGAAGGAATCTGTCATAACAATTCAGAGAGATGAAATGTTACTATCAGCCATACGTCTGATGATTTGTTGACACATTAGAAAATAGTAAAAACAGCAATCTTGGAAGGTCTCTGCAGTCCATGTTTCAAAATATCCGTTAACTAATCAAATATCTTATTTATAGGTTCTATTTGGGTATTAGGATCTATAGTTAGGTCCTTGTGTGACCGAGAAATAAAAGTCATGAAATATTTTCATAATTGAGTAACATTCATACATACCTACACGAAGAAATAGTTTCAGATAGGGGTAAAATTAACAAGCGAGACATTAGCATTAAATTTTAGACGATCTGAGCTGTCGTCTGCCAGGTGATGCCCTCGTTGCAATTTTTCACGCCGTCGAGACGCGACGTGATTGGCTAAGAAGAAAGAGGTTGAGCACTGCAAGGTGGTGCCGTGTAACTTCACCCGTTCTTCTGCGTGCATCGCCGACCTTATCTGCCATCAGGGGAGTTTTCTCCGCTCCAGCCACCGACGATAAATCCGTTATACTGCGGAGATAATACGCCAGTGTGTGCAAACACGCAGTGTATAAAGCCATAAACAACCGCTCATGTTTTACACTTGGTATCCGTTACAGCTTCGTGGACTGGATGAATTTTATGACCAAATCATAAACGATATAAAAAGTCATGGCCAAGCCGTAGGTAATTAATGGCATGGTAATGCATCTGCAACACAAGATGAGACTGAGGAAAACTGATAACTTCAAGAATGAACGTCTCGAGTGAAAGGCGAAAATGTAATGCACAGGCCTGTCCTCTTAATCCCATTCATTTATTAACGAAATAATGCATGTTAATTTCGAACACACTAGAGGCACTGAAATTTCGCTGCCGTTGGTTCGCTAGCTGTGTTATTTTGAAAAAAAAAAGTTTTGTCTTACCACACAGAGATAGCATACCACAACCTCTCTGACTGTGTCGTGTACGGTCTCATGCTAGACCAGTGTTTCTCAAAGTGGTTCGTACATGGGGGCGTATATTAGTATATAATATACAGTAATATAATCATTAGGGGGCGTTGGAAAATCAAATAGTGTCCTAAGAGGGTGATAATTGAAAAAACTTTGAGAAACACTGTACTAAACGGAATGTCACAGACTCGAGGCGTGTGTGAAGAGGCAGTTGACAATTATGACAATTAAGTATCATTCCAGGAATAGTTTACTTCCAAGAACTAGTGAAGAGACGTTTGACTAGCAGTAGGATGAATACTGGTTGCTTTGCACACCACCCAAAATCTGCCAGTTTATGAAATTGATTTGAAACAATCGTAGCTTGGACACACATTTTTACCATACACATGCTTGAACTAAGAAGCATAATATTACTTGTAAATCAGGCATAATATTCTATAATTGAAAATTTAAGACATCAGAGAAGTAATAAGTTTTACATATTGAGTTCTGTGATGACGGCTGCGCGTGGGTGTGTGCTACTGACCGTAAGCAATTTTCTGGAAGTGAAGCCTCTATAATGGAAGGGTCTGTGTGAGATTTTATTGTGTCATGGGATTTGCATGAAGAATTCAGTCCCGCAGATTCAAGGCAATTGTCAAGGTAATTTAAAGTTCAATTCTCAAGTCAAATGAGTTATTTTCACGCGTTGATTCACGCTCCTTACGGTGTCGATCTCATCAACTGTCATGCATATATATCCATGAGTCACGGTACTGTACCTACGGTCATGTATGTATATGAGGAATAACGGTACTATGCCTACGGTCATATATGTATATTATGATCAACGGTACTGAACGTACGGTTGCGTACGTACATCAAAAATAACGGTACTGTACCTATGGTCATATACACATGTTATAAAGTACAGTACTGTACCTACGAGTAAAATACATTTTGGGGTTGAGAAAAAGTTAGAAAAGAAAAATATTAGTAAAGTATATATTGTTTAATTATACCTAAGTTTTAAAAACACTATTTCGGAGATATTTCACTAATAAAAAAGAAAGTCAAGAAAATGCTGAAATATGTCTTACATAGTAACTGAATTTACTGCTTATATACAGCATAGACATCTAACGTTTTCTGATAGCACACCAAGCGATTCCAGCTAACAATAATTGAAATAATTCCACTTGAACGAGAGTATCTCTTCACTGATATTCACATTATTCGTATAAACTCATTTTAAATAAAGTTTATCCTTCCGTCTTCGTCCCACGACTCAGTAAGCCAACGTCAAAAATAAAATTTAGTATCGTGGATACAATTAATAGAGAGGTCACTTTAGGTCCTGTTGTGATTAATCTACATCAAAATACAATTGCAGTATCTAGGATACAGTTAAATCGAAGGCTCTCGGTGGATAAAGAATCTTTTGTTGAAACAGATCAGCAGTATCTAGGATACAGACTACTGTACATGCGTTAACCGCCGTAAGTAATGTGAACCATTAATGAGAGTCATTATAGAATCCCAAGTGCTTGTGTAGAGGCATCTTAGTTCCTGCCATGATATGTAAATAATATCCACCGAAAAAATATCATGGGGGCCTATTCCTGAGCTACACTGTTCACGACATTTTAGCAAAGAAATCATGGCAGTGCAGAGAGTCTCCGTAGTAAATCTCATGAGCTACAATCAGACAGCATCTGCTGTGATTTGGGCGTCCACAGTTGAACTTTACGAGCATAACCTAGTTTAATATTATCTATAATTGACGACCATATGAAAACTATAATTTGCAATTTTGTCTGTTTATTCACATTGCATTGACGGTAACTTTATCCTTAAAAGACAACGCGTAGAGCTCGTCCGCCACACCATAATAAATCTTTGTAACAGCGAACTGATTGCATCGTGCAAGACTGGACGCACTTGCATCCCCTGCTATTCCAGAGTCAACGTAATCGCTAAATGACAATCCAGACCGGCCATTTTGAAGCTACTGTTGGGCTGTGTTCTGTATAACAGGTTTGCCAGAGTCTTATACCTCTCACTTTGTGTACGAGCTCTCTGCTCCAAACTAAATTTTGAAGCGACTACTCCTGGCGTGAGGTGAAAAGTGAATAAGTTTTACGGGAAAACTGGATTAGTCATTTATTAGTACACTATTATTATTATTGGTAATGCAAGGTGAGTCATGTGTGTTCTAAGGCCTTGAAATCAATGAGTTTAGTACAATGATATGAGACCATAAAATTACTAATTTCAATAGATCATATAATTCAACTGATCATTGGCACAAATTACAGCAAATGCGAGCAATAAATGTCGGAAGCATTGATAGTGACCTAAAACTCTAAAGAAAAATTACAAATTCAAGACAACGTTGCAATTTGAAAATGTCAAAAAAATTAACAAATACAAAACTCACAATATTATTCATGTTTAGGGGTTACACCTTTCATATTCAGAGAGAAAGTTTTCTTACGGTCATATTTTCAGATTTATTGTGTCTGATCATTCGTTCGTGGATCTTTCATATGAATTGTTATAACGTTAACTGAGGATGAGTTCCACACCTTAATTTCTTAATAAAATATTAATTTCATCTCTATTTAATCGGTATGCTATACTTATATCAGTACATATATGAGTCTACGAATTTAAGCTGAGTGTTGAATTATCCAGTGTTCACAATCTGTAAGAGAACTTACAAATAAAATACATATCAAATAAATCTAGTTCTGAAAATAGCGTTCACAGACTCACAGTGGCCTTGAATTCTAGAGACCAATTAATTTAAGCTAGCAATTCCATTCCAATGAATAAAGTGTTGAACATAAGACAGACTTCGTAGGCATGAGTTTGAGAAGTGTTAGAAATAATGCCTTCAGTAAAACAAATCCTACTGAGCACGACTTAAGAAAGCAAAACTCGTGTTAAAGCATGGCTGCCAATCGAAGTGCGTCTACAGGAGTTCGCCAGGTTTTCTTTTTTCAATTGGTTTTCACTAAATGATGTCCGCTTTCCTAACTGTGGACATGATTTTTTCTGCCCCAATTGTGATCCTTAAATGCAAAGAAACCGGACCACAACAAGTTTAAAGACGCTATTAAGAGTTGGACTTACCTACTCCTAGGTCTGAAGCCTCATTGCTCGATGCTTTGAGAACGACTATACAGTACTTAACCCTCTACTGCCAAAATTATTGAGGACGTTGAGTGGGATAAATAATAATAAATACATCAATTATAATGCTCAGAAGTTGTTTACAAACGCTGAACTCAAAAATATCGTCGCAACATCAAAGCAAACCTGAAGAGTAAGGCATTATCTGAATACGTTGAAATATGAACTGATGTTGTTACATACAAAAAGTTCTAGGACTGCAGAAGAATTCATCCGCTACGACAGGAAAAGGTTAAATGGGATGTACTTCAAGTACTTCCAAAATGGTTTACGAGTGACGTTTAGCAACAAAGTCTGTTTGCTTGTAGAGTTTTCCGTCACTAATTGGAAGAAATTTAAAGGCGTGTCCATCGTTTTTTGAGTTGCGTGCGACACCAAAAGCCGTCGAGGAGTAAACAAGGCAACGCAGATTTGTGTGAAACGACAGGCAGTCGTCCAGAGAGAGTTGCTCTCCTCAAGCCATGATTAGTTCTAAGACCACTATGGCACGGAGCAGGGCTCCAGTGTTGGTTCCACAGCCAATCCTTTGGTATTTGTGCTATTAGTTCAAAGACTTATGCCTCTGGAATCCGTTTCTCAAAACTCTGGCAATGATTTGTAAAACATGTGATTTTTAGTCATGGACGTTCGCTCTCCGTTTTTGGTAGTCAAATACGTCCTTGCCAAACTTGGTGACGAACAAATATTGATGTGCCACAATATTTAGCACAACACTGGCAAAAATACCCGCTTTGCGTGTGTCCTGGCAGTTACTCAGGATATAACTCAGTTGCTCAAAAGGTAAGTTAAGCGGTTCTCGAACAAACAACATTTGTAGTTGTACGGGACGGTCAGAATAGTGTCATTTCCGTACGTATTGCATTAGCAGTTTAAATGTAGTGAGGTGGTAGAAGAAAGATGTTCAAGTTGATTAACGGTTGTAAAACGATCGTCCAGTTTTGTGGTTAATTCAAAGAAATGCGTGGATGGACAGAGATGTCCCACGTATACACAAGTTTAAGGACAGTAATTATAGGCAGCAGGAAGACTGAGTATTTGAAGGAGGCGTGAAGCTTATAAATTAAAAGACATTTCCAAGAATTTGTCTTTTAATTCATACGCTTAATAACACACTAAACATAAACATAGTTCAAAGACATTTTCAATTTTCAGCTGTTCTACCTGTAGTCATTTCTAGTCACGTATCGAGTCCTAAAAACATATACTTACCCATGAAAAAAATTATTCTCTGCTAATTCGAAATGAAAAAATTTAAACACATTTTCCGTGAGAAATACTGATATTTCCGCCAAAAAAATTTGTCTCAAATTCAGTAAAAGTGGAGACATTTATGGATGCGCTTTCATTTATTATGACAGCACTTTTTTCTCTGCAGACTCAAGAAAATCGATACTTTTGTTTCTTCCAAGCATGAAAAATCCAGCAAGCCTAATTGTGCTACCTGCACGTCAAAAATGACACATGTGAGCGTGCATAAGTTTCTCTAATCTCAGATCTGGAGTCAGATTCCAATTTCACTCAAAGTTTGACGCGTTTATGGCTTTTCATTTTCAACGCAACAGGCAGGTCACAACTAACTATCGCTTTCGTGGTCCTCTTGCTATTTACAGACATGAGGCTTTCAAATAAGGCAAACTTCACATACAGCATTTTTTCTTTGTGAGAAGTTTGAAGCCTATGTACATAACAATATCTTTGAAATCGATCGCAAATGATCATCTTGAGTTCCAATAATGATTGCTCTCATAAAATAGCCCTGAAAACAATAAAGCTATCGTATAACTACCAGCATTTTCATCGTCTAAAAGCAATGCCAAGTTTTTGACGCTCATGGGAGTGAAAAGTGGCATTCAATCCTACAAAACCAGCCTTAATGACAATGATTGAATGCATTAGCTGCCTATTATTTCGAGTGATAAGTCTAAATTATGCACATGGATGTAATATATCATGAAAAATGACGTGCCTCGCGTGCGTTATCTGCAAGCAGTGTGATTACGAAGGATGTTAGACAACACGAGTTTGTTTGCTTTCTTCAAGATGAAGTGTTCTGCTGCACCATAATTATCCTACTCGAATTTTGTTATGGAATTGAGTATATATATATATATATATATATATATATATATATATATATATATATATATATA
>VCRD01000295.1:325481-340171 GCA_006783055.1 Trinorchestia longiramus
ATACTTAACACTGGAGATAGAACGATGTCATTCACCAATGACTGTTCGGGCAGGACGTTTACATTTTGAACTAATTGAACTAAGATCTCATAAATAATTTCATGCTAAGTAAACATAAAAAATTAATAGTTTTCTAAGACTGTTTAATGAGTCAGAGTGCATGCAAGTGAAGGAAGCTTTCACCTGCATGGGACTTTACTTCAATAAAATAACAATGCGAGGACAAATCATCAGAGCTCTTAATAACGGAGGAATAAATAACGGAGGAATATGTGACGCTTGGAGCGGGGTCCCCGGTGCGGATCATGCAATGATACGGTATGAAAAATATTAATGTATTGATTCAGTGATACTTGACCAACTATTGAAATGATGGGATGATGTGATTAATTTAAATGAATCAATGATACAGGAACAATTATGTAAAAGATAACATGGCAAATGAACAATTATTTCTACGATGCAATGAGGCGTGAATAATTATTTAAAAGATGTAACAATATTTGAACAGTTATTTAATGATGTAACGATATTTGAACAGTTATTTAAACAATTTAATGAGATGTGAGCAATTATTTATATGAGGAAACCATAAGTTACTAATAAATGATATGATTCGATCATGCTGTCACTGTGATATAGTGAGATTCACATCTGAAATAAGATAAATATTATCGGAAATATCGTAATATTGACGTTAGTATCAAGAGCTGAGGACTAATTGTGAGCCATGAAAATTACGATTTTCTTGGAATTTTCACGCAGTCCTTGCGGGCGTTGAAACTGTATTCGCTCTTCAAAATAAATAACTATGGAATTTAGATACATAACTATCATTTGAATGAAACTGGTAGCATTCCATGTAAAATTGTTCTTATTAGGAGCCTGAGCAAAAATTACTTGAAATCTCTGGTCGCTTGGAATTCATAAAAGGTTCTGAAGTGTTATTCTGAAGAGAATTTACTTGCACTATAAATTATTGTTCAGGATTATACCAATTGTCAGTGAAGTGTTCATGTCTAATTTATAATTTAGTTTAAAATTACTATGAGATCTCATTAATAATAGAATACATTAAAATTTGTATTAAAGTCATGCATCTCTTGATGAAAAAAGTTATATTAGATGATGGCACCCAAACAAGATAGGGACTATACACAGATGCATGTTAACAGTTTCGGCTGCCCAGAATACCATTTTTCTTATGTTGGCATGCACCAGCATCCACCAGCTCTGAATTTTGCGTGACAGGAATGAAGGCCTTTCAAAGATTTCAAAATTAAAGCTTTTCGGTATCGCAATTGAGAGGTCAATCGTTTTCTGTGTTTTTTCTTGATCGTTTTAGTAGAAAACGAGGCGGTGATCCAATTTTTACGCTGCTAACCTTAAATTTCAAGAGCAAAACTCGCTCTCCAACTACCCATCATAACTGGACAGCTTCAGTTCTGCGCTAATTGCGAGTCTTCTTCTGTTTATGTGAACTTAATTTCTAGTCGCCGCAGTTCGGATACACGATGCAGAAAAATAAATGAAAAAGGGCACACGGAGTCAGTGATCCAATAGCCACCTGCAATAACGGCTCCAACAACACTTGCAATAACGCTTGCAATAGCACCTCCAACAACACCTACAATAACAACCTGAAAAACTTATTTGCAATAGTGACATTTAATACCAATCTGCAGTAACGGCTTAGAATTGGCATGCAATGCTCTTGAGTTTGTAAGTAATAGCCGTTTTTTTATCAGTAATGTTTTTGAGTTTGAAAGTAATAGTGTAAGTAATAGTCTCAAGTTCGTAAGTAATAGCCTTTTGTTTAGAAGTAATAGTCCTGAGTTCGTGATTAATAGTCTTCAGTTCGTGAGTATTAGTTTTGAATTCGTGAGTAATAGTCTTGAGTTTACGAGTAATAGTCTTAAATTCATAAGTAATAGTCTTGAGTTCGTGAGTAATATTCTTGAGTTCGTGAGTAATAGTCTTGAGTTCGTGAGTAATAGTCTTGAGTTTACGAGTAATAGTCTTAAATTCATAAGTAATAGTCTTGAGTTCGTGAGTAATATTCTTGAGTTCGTGAGTAATAGTCTTCAGTTCGTGAGTAATAGTCTTGAGTTCATAAGTAATAGTCTTGAATTCGTGAGTAATAGTTTTGAGTTTGTGAGTAATATTCTTGAGTTCGTGAGTAATAGTCTTCAGTTCGTGAGTAATAGTCGTGAGTTCATAAGTAATAGTCTTGAATTCGTGAGTGATAGTCTTGAGTTCATGAGTAATAGTCTTGAATTCGTGAGTAATAGTCTTGAGTTTACGAGTAATAGTCTTAAATTCATAAGTAATAGTCTTGAGTTCGTGAGTAATAGTCTTGAGTTCATGAGTAATAGTCTTGAGTTCGTGAGTAATAGTCTTGAGTTCGTGAGTAATAGTCTTGAATTCGTGAGTAATAGTCTTGAGTTTACGAGTAATAGTCTTGAATTCGTGAGTAATAGTCTTGAGTTCATGAGTAATAGTCTTGAGTTCGTAAGTAATAGTCTTGAGTTCGTGAGTAATAGTCTTGAATTCGTGAGTAATAGTCTTGAGTTTACGAGTAATAGTCTTGAATTCGTGAGTAATAGTCTTGAGTTCGTGAGTAATAATCTTGAATTTGTGAGTAATAGTCTTGAGTTTACGAGTAATAGTCTTGAGTTCGTGAGTAATAGTCTTGAGTTTACGAGTAATAGTTTGCCAGCGCTCGTTAAAAGTGTTATCTGTCGTGAATTTAATAAAGTACGAGCAAAAACTTCATGTGTTAACTATTTAGTTTCTTCATATCTTTTAAATCATGTTTTACGTTTTTTATGCAATAAATCGTCACCCAAGATACGTTGCAAAAAAAATAACTTGGTATTGAGTCTTTCAATTTCATTATCCTTTTTTACGTTAAAGTAAGACGGTAACAGCAACATAATATTGGCAGTAAATTGATTGTTGAGCATGAAAACTTGAAAAAGAAACCACACGTACCAGGGAATAGGGATGATTCAATTTTGTTGCATGACAATGCCCGTCCTCACACTCTTCAAACTAAAGCCCAAAAGATGCAAATCTTGAATTGTGAGATTTTATTCGCGACATCATTCTTAGTCTCTTGTTATCTTCCCTATGTACAGTTTCTTATTTAATTCCTTTCAGCTTCTTATCGCCAATAAAGCGTTGTCGAATACATACGAGGTAAGTAAAGCAATCGATCAGTTCATCACAGAGAAAGCTGAAGATTCTTTTAAGGAGAAATCTATAACCTACAGAAGCGTTGGAGATTAGTTATCAATGGACATTAGTCCTATCTTACTTGAATTATCAAGTTGTTTAGCATTTCTGAAATATTTTATTTATTGTTTACTGTTAAAATACATTTCATGCGTGACATCTTAATATTTCAGTTTCTCATACAACCTACAACCAACAGAAGCAACTTACTCGAGTGAAGCTGATGATGATCATCTCCACTAGTGTACACAAAATGGCATAATATCTGGATTGTTGTAAAATAAGTCGAGACCTCTTGATTCATTGAACATTGAAGAAATCTGATCAACGGAAAAACAATTCGTTCACAATACAAGCGTAACGACACCAAAAACAAGAAATATGATCAACAAAAGAATAATTCGTACACAATACAAGTATAACAACATTAAAAGCAAGAAATCTGATCCACACACGAATAATTCGTACAAAATACAAGCGTAACGAAATCAAAAGGAGAAAATTTGATTAACAGACGAATTATTTGCATGTAGATCATGCAAGCGTAAAGACATCAAACGCAGGAAAGATGGTCATTGAGATCCAATGAGACTAGCATCATATTCAGACCCGTACAGAGCAGAGTGTGATTTATTTTCAATAAAAAATATACCTACAACGACGGTAAGATGTAGTCATATCCAGGTACTCCACGTATTAGTTAATGATTTCGTAACTTCGACTAAACACGTTCACTAATAAACACTACTCTTCACAAGGAAAAATATAGAATGTACTATTTAAATTGTACTTTTGAGCTCGTGTTTGTAGGCACAAATACATACAATGAATAATGTAAAGTTAAGCCTGTCATTTGAACCAAAGTCACAAATGCACCAAGTAATTTTCAGTGAACGAGTTCTTCACTGTTGGCTATTCATTTGCTGTGTTTGTATATATCTGTATTTTATACGAGTATATTGTATACACAGGGTGTCCGTTCAAATATAATCCTGAAAGCCTATATTCTCACACGATAATTTCGTTTGATACCCTTGTATGATAATTTTACCTAATAATCTTCCTGATAATCTCCTCTAATTTTAATTCCCAGATCCTTGAAAGCAATTTTTAGTAATTGAATTTGAGAGAAAGCAAAACCATGAACAGACTCAGCTGTAGGTCCAAGCCAACGACCTTGTACAGATGATTCATTGCATGGAATTCTTTCAACAAACCATGACAAAAATTTCAGAGTGTTATGTCATGTTCAAAAACTCCAGACACGTAGAATATCATAACGAATTTGAATATTTCTTCCTTAATATACACGTATCGTAGGTTCCTAAAGATCATTCAAAAACTCATTTTATAACAAAATAATAAAAAATATGTGAGACCGAATAATCATATGCATATTTCATTGAATAATAAACTGGGAAATTCAGTGATCCCTATTCTTATTCGAAGTTGTTTCATAGCGTTCTTTAAAACGTTTTTTTTTCACTTATGAGAACCTAATTTCACGTTATTTGCCACTAGTCCTTGCATGGTACAGTATAATAACCTCTTACTGGAATTTTCTCTTGCACTTCATACTAAACATCTATGTAGAGCAAATACATAGAAGGACGGTTTTTTTCACCCTCCGATAGGCTATAAAAAAGGCAAATTTACGTCACATAATAATTTCATTACCAGAGGTACTGCAGGGTCTTACTTATTTTTCTACATAATTGCCCAAATTTTTGAAGCATTTGTCATTAACACAAGCTTTTCGTGGCCTTCTTCAGAGAAGTTAGCCGCCATGGAGGAGAAATAAGTCTTGACGTGCACAGCGGGCCGAGACCCAACGGGCACACAGCTTCTGGTACCCGAGGTTTCGAACGATTGTGTAAAAAGCAGAACTTGAAATGTCTTGAAATTCTTCATAAAGTTCACTGATTGTAAACCTTCGTTTCGTGTTGACCACCTGATCAACACACTGAAGCCTATAGTAGCGACAGCCTTGCGTCCTGATCCACCTACTTCATGAACGTCGGTTCACACTTCTTCAAATTTTCTACACCTTTTCTGTACACTACCCTCACTCATAAAGTTACCACCGTACACTTTGCTCATTCTGCAATAAATTTCAGCATCGCCAAGTCCTTCTGCTTGCAGAAAACAGATAATATTTCATAATTCACATTTGGCGGGAGCATCGATCGCAGCACCTACGTATGTTCGATTGCCCGTACCTCGGACAATCAGGCTGTATCCGTTTTAGCGATTATGTACAAAAATAAGTAAGACCCTGTAATACTTTTAGTATTAAAATTATTATGTTAAGTAACTTTGTTTTTTATAGCTCATTTGAGGTTGAAAAAACAGCCCTCACTTAAAAGATATATTTTTTGTAATAATATCCAATGTTTCGCAGCATGCAAACTATGTCTGCTAAGTATCCCTATCTACTCCCCATGCACACTCCACACATGCTGAGAATTTTGAGAATTACACTTGCGCGATTTTACTTATGTTTACATCATAAAAGCGTAGCTATTAAATTTACAGCATTCTTAAAAAATTGCATTTTATTTTTAATGATCCACGCCGCTCTTTCTTTAAATTTTTCCATCAATTTCGTATTGTATATGTGAATCACCAAGCGAACCAATATTTTCTGACTAATTCTCAAGACTCAAAGCTGTGACCAGTCGTGCAAGTTTGCATAATTCGAAAGCTTCGGCCTTTCCAGAGGAGTGTTCACTAATTTCTCTAATATGCCTAAAATTGTACCTTCTAATTTTTGCTAGCCATTAGAGTCTTCCTTAAATCGCATCGCCGTGGAGGCCACGACGCACACAGACTTTTTTACACAGCCGCGTCCGCCGTCCTCTACAAACCGGTTCCGTTCACTGCATTTAACAGCCGAAAAAAACACCCTGAAAATATCTTCGTACGTTTATTGACGGATAAGAGGAGAGAACCAAACTGCTATTTTTACCTCCATTTTTTAAGCACACGAGTCGAGCATGGAGTTAAATCATCGTGCGTTTTAGCTAAGAGTTTACCCATGAATTTTTTCCACCAAAATACAGATTTTGTTCTCAAGAATTTCCAGTTGCCTATTTTCAGGTGCTAATCCGCAAACATTGCAGAAAGCTATCAGCCAATTATCTGCAAGTGTGATTTATATCCTGACCATTGATTACTATTCTTAGTTCCTTGTAAAAATCATGCCCTCTGACGTTGAGTGACTTGTAAAGGCTTATACCAGACGGAAAAACGCGCCACTATCATCTTAATTATGGGTCATCATAGGGAATATCTTACATCAATATTTTAACAGAGCCCAACTAAACAAAAGGAGTTAAGAAATAGTGAATCATTACATAAAATAGTAAATCTTCGAAAGATAATTAAAGTAATCACACACATGTCATGACAACTGCATGGCCACCTCCGTCTATTCCAGTGGTTATTTCTACATATTTTGGTGTTCACATATTTTGTGACTAAATACGACTAGAGGATCTGGGAAACAATTAAAAGATTCCAGATCATGAAGCGAGATTATTGGACGAGATTTTCAGGAGCTATTATTAAAACGATTATTAAGCGAGATTATCATCGACATATATAATAGACAGTGTATTTTCATCTCTCTCTCTCTCTCTCTCTCTCTCTCTCTCTCTCTCTTCTCTCTCTTTCTCTATCTCTATCTTTCTGTGTGTGTTAGTCCCGTCACTTCCTATCTATTACTGAAGAAAAATTATTGAAGTGAAATCAGAACGGGTATGCATATATTATAAGCATTGTGTTGTGGATATCAAAAAAGCCAGATCACTATAAAATACTCAACTTTTTCTGTTATTGACTTTTATTCCTTGCACTGCCCTGTTATCGATAGATAAGATACAGAATGAAAGTTCTGTATAGATTCATGAAAAATATTCAGATTCCGATAGTACCTCGGGTAAAACGGAAAAATGTATTGTACCTCGTATTTCCTAAGTTTTGTCACTTTTAAATCAAGGAATTTCAACGGGTACTATCTGAGCCATGTAATCGGTAGGTAAGATACAGAATGGAAGTTTTGTATACATTAATGAAAAGAATTCATTCAAACCCAATAATTTTCGTACATTTTTAATGCATTCATCTTTATCATAATTTCAAACCAGTGAAATCTCAACCGTTCCACGGGAACTGTCTAGTTCCACTATATAATAATACACACAGTTTGTTGCTTGCTTGGTCTGTCTCTCTGTCACGCTCTTAAGAATTTAGATAGGAGGAAATTCGGTAGGGTATACATGTATTGTAAGCATTGTATTGTGGATACCATAGACACATCCTTCAGCACAGAAACTCTTTCAGTATGGAAACTCCTTCACAAAGTCCGCGTCCACTGGCAAATCAAATGAAATAATTCAGTAAAAACACGTGAATTTTTACGTGTGGGCCTACTAGTTATTATACCGTATGTCCCACAAAAACCCGAATCGAGTATTTATTTTCCCGTATCAGTAATACCATCATAAGAATACCTAGGATTCTTATGATGGATAGTGTTAGTAATACCATCATAAGAAATTAAATGCTTATGGTATTCTTATGATTGTATTACTGATACGGGAAAATAAATACTCGGTTCGGGTTTTTGTGGGACATACGGTATGGTGGAATTAGTAGACCCACACGTGAACATTCACGTGTTTTTTATTTATTTTTTTCGTTTGATTTGCCAGTGGACGCTTGCTTTGCTAAGAAGTTTCCTCATTGAAGGATGTGCCTTTGGTATCCACAATACAATGCTTACAATACATGTATACCCTACCGAATTTCCTCCTATCTAAACCCTGAAGTGCGTCACAGAGAGGCGGACCAAGCAAACAACAAACTGTGTGTTGTTATCTAGTGGAATTATGAACCTGATTTCCCTGAAACGAGTTAAATAAAACCAGTTCATTCGTTCTTTATGAAAATGCAAACTTTAAAGCAAAGAATAACAACAGCCTTTATTAAATAACAAACAATGAGAAATTCTTTGCTTAACAAAAACGGGAAGACATTTCATTAAATTTTAATTTCGTGGTAAACTGAAAGTATAACTCGAGGATGTATTGAAAAACATTCCCATCTGATGATTTGTACCTGTACTTCTGTACTATTTCCTACGACATTAACAAGGATAAATACATCAATGTTTACATTAATACATAAAGTATTATAAATACATTTATATTGGTACAGCGGTGACCGATACAAATTAATTGTATCTCATGAAATTTAATCCTTGCATCAGGTACATGTAATATTTTTCCATTACCTGAGTAAAGTTAGGCCGGAATATCCTGAAGAATATTCACTTACTTCAGGTCCTCAACAACAGACCTGGATAATGAAAAGTTCATCAATGGAGTAAAAGCAATCGCTCGTGTGCACTAGAATATGAAAAATATAAAAAAAATACCTGACGTTATAATCAAGTTCAAATTCAGACAGAAGTGAAGAAATTTCGAAAGCTGGAAATAAACACAAGTGAGTATGGAAGATTAATTCAAAAGAAATTACATTGCATTAACTTTATTGAAACAGCTACTTGGTATTGACTTTCTCTATTGTGCTTTCGCTCTGCATTATGTAAGGATGTTAGCTACATTTTGTTTGTAGTACACAAAAATCTGAATACCTTAGAGGAGTAAATTTGAAATATATGGTAGAAATCATCTGCAACTTGATTTTTCGTTTTCAATGTTGATAGACTTTTAGGTCCAAGAAGTTGTTATATAAATTATCATATACATAGGAATTTTGGGTAATAAGCCATTACCGTACTGTATGTTATTTGATTAAAATATAGTCTAAAACAATTCAAACTAAGATCAGAGTTTGTAACCATCCTATATGAATGTTGCTTTAAAAAACGTTTAATGCGTCCCGATGTGATATTTTCGCGCGGGAAAAAGTTAATTTTTATCACATAAATTCAAATTTTTTTTCAGTTTTTCAACCCAAATAAAGTTTGTTGATCACAATTTTTCAAAAATCGACATTAGTGTCCTTTTTATCGTTAAGGTTTGAGATAATTGCCATACAATTCGTCCGCAGAAAAAAGGCGTAAGCTCGCTACTAAAGCTGCGTTGAAGTCACCGCAACGAAAGCTACAGGTAACGCAGATTAATTTTTGTGATCTTCAATACGGCCACCATAATGACTTCCGTTATTATATTATCAAGGATTTATAGTGTTAGGGTAATTTTGTAAGGTGAGGGAGATCATATTTGTCTCAAGGTATAACAGAATTTCAGCACCGATCAACCGTAAAATCCGGATACTGCTTTATTCAAGGAAGCAAAAAATTTTGCCCCAGTTGCTTACTGCCGATACGAACAGCAATGAAGTGGATAAAAAGCATCAAATATATGTTACAGGCATTAGGAACTGCTGTTCTAAAGCCATAAAATCTTACCGTTGTATTTATATTCATTAAATGATAGAATCATTTCTTTCATGCAGGTGAATATCTGAAGTGTTTTTTAGAATTTCTGTTTGCCTAAATAACTTCTTTTCATCATTTTATTGGCATATTGTAATGATTCCTTTATATTGTCAATTTCGAAGAGAAATAACTACACTTTGACAAATATGTTGACAAAATGCTTCTTTTAGAGTAGTTTATTTTTTGAGAATAAAATTCGTGGAAGCATAGCGAACACTCACATAAGCTTGTCTTTGCTATTGTGCGTAAAGAATTGAGGAATTAAATCTCAACATGGATGCAGAACATCAACTCAACCATTTGAAGAAGACGTAATTATGTTAACCCAGTCTCAGCACATGATTGGTGGCTGCAACGACTCTAGACTTCCAAGTTTCCAAAAGAAGGCGAAACTTTGACTTTTTGCCAAAATCTCAACTGACCCCAAATTCGCATCATGGACTAGTGTTTCCAACTCAAATGCCTGTCTGCACTGCCTATGTATCTATGGCGTCGAATAATTCGTGTTTTTTCTAAGCCGTAAATTCTAAGCCCTCATCTTGGCCATCATTACAGTCTTTGCAGTCATCAATTTCCCTGAAGTTTAGCATAAACAAATTCGAGTGTTTAAGACTTCTTCCATCACTGCGAGTGGTGCGTCTGACGGTACTTGTGAGTAAACGGTGAAAATATGGAGAATTTTGCTGCAAGCTTTTTGTTGTTCTATGTGAAAGTTTAAGATTCTTTCCATGCATGAATACACTAAGGCGCTCACTTGAACTAAAAGTTCTAATGCCGAGTTTGGGGTTAATATTTTGCAAACTTTTCTGCACAACAACTTTTTGTGAAATGTGTTACAAGCATTTGGTTTCCTATTCATTTGGTTTAGCCAAGAGTTATAGTTGCTAAAAACCAATTTTTCATTTTATTTGGCTGTTCTCTAAGATGTAACCTCTATTTGTTATTGTATTGCCTTTGTGTTATTCATAAATATCTAACAGGAACATAATTTTTCTTTCTATTTTCTTTGAAATTTACTTCTTTGCCTTTTCTTTTATTCTGCAGCCTTCAGAAAAACTTTCACATCCATGTCTCCCGTTTGCATTTCCCTTTATCCTTCATTACCACTTTCCACCTCTGGATCACCCATCCCTCTTGTGTTCCTCTTCATTACCACTTTCCTCCTCTGGATCACCCATCCCTCTTGTGTTCCTCTTCATTACCACTTTCCTCCTCTGGATCACCCATCCCTCTTGTGTTCCTCTTCATTACCGCTGAAGCTAGCAGGGCACAGACACAGGTCGGTCTCGAGACCATGATTTTGCTCGTATAAGGCCATACACAAAGAATGCTTTGCTTGGGTGCGCAACTTGTTTGGGCAAGGTGAGTCGTGAGGGTGCGGAACGCCTCGCTAGCTCATACATTACAAAAATAATTCTGTACCGCCGGTCACAAACAATACTTGGGACTCGGGTTCGAGTGAGCCCACCTCCGTGGGATGACATGAAATAGCGTACAAATGACGAAGCGCGGCCTGCGTTAACATTTTGTCGGGTTAAGCTTCGCGAAGCAGATATGTTCCGCAATCCCATTTTCATCGGAATTATGGACATGAGCTCATACACAATTTCGGGAGTGTAAATCAACTTCTAAAAGTCATTATTATCTCACTTCGGATTACTCAATGCAGTATCCAAGTGAATGAATTTGAAGAGGAAGCACATTCACATTATACATTTCATATAATCATACATTATGTAATATATATATATATATATATATATATATATATATATATATATATATATATATATATATATATACATATATATACATATATATATACATATATATACATATATATATACATATATATTTATATATCATAATTACGAATTATATATTTTTAATCACTTCATACATTTTTATATTTTTTGTATCTCTAATTTAACTATCCCAAATGCAATCTTAACACTAGTGTTTTCTCAACATGGCATTCATGACATTTTCTTTATTCCTTCGTATTGTTCAACTAATGAATTGACGGTCATCACATACCTGAAATCTATTGCGAAAAATACTACAAAAATTTGCCAAAAAAATCATTTCAGCCTGTTTATTTTAAATTAATGTCCTACACACGTAATTTTATATTATATTAAGAGATTAAGAAATACATTGATGCTTGAAGACGACACTCTTCTCAATGGAGATAGAGAAGGAAATTTATAAATAACTGAAATATTTTTACGATATTTTCTACAGAGCAAATGAACACTGTCACCACCAAATTAATTATTTTCTAAAAAACAATACTACAATTATTCCGGTAGTATGGTCTTTTAGAGTCCTACTAAAGCCTATGCTCAAAAAATTACAATGCACCATAACCAATAAATTACCATAATAAGCCGCGAAGTTACTAACATATGGTAGTATGGTTGTTTCGGTTTATAGCTTCGCAATAAATGTACAAGAAATGCAACCAGACTACAGACGAGCTAAACTGGGAAGCTCTATTATTTTTAGAACATTAAAGCGTAAAATAACGTGAGCCTTTTTCAGCGTTTTAATAAAATTTTAAGTTCTAAACCAAATTTGGAAAAGCTGCTGTGAGCAACAACTCCACAAAAACCGTCAGGAAGTAACGGATGCTGAAAGTGCCGATCAACCGCAGCGAGCTACACACTCGAGCCGCTGCTAAAATCGTTTAAGCGTTAAACAGACTTTTACACACTAACGAACGCACCTCTTCTTAGAGCGCAGATGCCGTAGCCAATTCTTTAAGAGCCTCAGACCGTCCAGACCACGCTGTGCCTGTCACCATTTTATTTTTAGTCGACGTAGTTTATCCAAAAATTGTTTGTTCTGCGTAGCTTATCTAGACACTGTTCGTTCTGGATAGCTTATCTCACCTAGATAAAATAATTTACCGTAGATCAGCTAACTTACTTTATCGTAGACATAGATTCTAGAGAGTGTATCGAAGCACTACAATTTTTTTAAAAGTTGACCAAGTGCTATTTGTTCTAGATAACTTATTTTCGAGTATTTGGGGTGCATTCAAATTCTAACAGCTAGAATGTTTTTTTTCTCAGAACTGGAAACAAATAGAAATATGTGGTTTGTTTAAATGCAAGTGCTCTTGTTTTGAGTGCGTAACAGCGATGGCAGCACTGTACTGCACACAGAACTCTTGCAGCAACGGTCAGAGTGAGGACTGTTTTTAGTACTTAAAATGGTGGCGTTTTCATTACAGGGACAACATGTAATCATTTGTTTTCTCCATTTGAGTGAGGTAACCCCGATTTAAATTCATTGCCAGTTGAACGAAACATGTGTTGATAGTGTCATGGATGTGTCTAATGTGCGTTTGTGGATGCAACATATCGAGAAGGCAGAACGCTGGCTTCGCGCCAACCGGTTTGACATGATTAAGAGAGTGGTGAAAGTTGTTTTGAAGGATCACCAAATGAGTGTGGAAAACATCACTTCCAAATTTGGTAGTTTAACGGAACTGTGCACACAATCTTGTATAAGGACCTGAAATGGTAAAAGTGCCCTCCAGCTTGATGACACGATTACTGACGGACGATCAGAAGGCTGCAGGCGTGGCATGTTGCCAGACAATGTTGACGAGTGATGATGGCATGATTGGGACTTTCTTTCCATCGATTGTGACAGTGGATGAGACATGAATACCATTTTCAATCGTAAAACGAAACGCCAGTCAGCTCGATGGAAACATAGACACAAACTCCGTACTCCATTTTAAGTATAAAAATACAGTCCTCACTCTCACCGCTGCTGCTATAGTTCTGTGTGCCGCACAGTGCTGACATCTCTATTATGCATTCACAATGAGTGCACGCGTTCTTTAAAACAAACTGCATTTTTCTATCTGTTTCCAGTCGTAAGAAAAAACATCAGAGGTGTTATAACTTGAATGCATCTCGTAGTTTGCACCATCGTCACGGGCAGACCAATATTAAGTGCATACCAATGCTCAAGAAACAGGCCAATACTCAAGGGACAGACCAATACTTCAGTGTACACAAATACTTAAACGTAAATCTATACCCAATGTCCAGAACAATACTCAAGGTGCGGACCAATACTTAAGGTGTAGCCCAATATTTTAAGTGCAAATCCATTCCTAGGGTTCAGACCAAGCCCTTTCCTCACCTCTGCTCCCAAACACTCTCAGTCTCCCAAGATCACCGAAATTGATCAACAGACAAATCAAATTCCTCATCAGACTTAAATCATTCGATAGAGGCCTGCAGTACTCCACACATTACGCTGTATAGTGGCTGTGTTCATGCGTAAAAATTGTTTAGGATGAACATCTTCTGAGAAACAGGCGGTCAGGTCGCAGGGGTGGCAGGTCCGCCCTGTCGGTTGCCCGATCTGACCGTGATTTCTTGGAAAAATGTTAAGGTTGGTCCAAAAAATTATTCCTAAGCTCATCGGATATCTTTCTACCTAAAGGCTCTTATGAAATTAAATTGGATGCCTGCGCATTCTGCTAAGTGTAAGAGTAAGTTCACGTTAGAAACTTTCAAGTTTCAAAAAATCCATGAGAATAGTTATGCGTGTTGGTTATATATATGGAGTTGTGATAAACATTTCTTTAGCTATCTAATAAAAGGCTCAAGGCTTTGACAGATGAGATGCTTAAAATTATAGGTCGGGAAATTCATTTCTTGCAAACATGATATAATGTACATGTGTAAAAAAACGCATCTTTTCTTTGCCATGTATGCATAGAAGTCAGCACTTGCCGATACATAGCTTTATAGACGTCTACATTTGCCGATACAATGCTTTATAGGAGTCTACATTTGCCGATACAATGCTTTATAGGAATCTACATTTGCCTATACATAGCTTTATAGACGTCTACATTTGCCGATACAATGCTTTATAGGAATCTACATTTGCCTATACATAGCTTTATAGACGTCTACATTTGCCGATACAATGCTTTATAGTAATCTACATT
>VCRD01000295.1:341458-357448 GCA_006783055.1 Trinorchestia longiramus
GTTGCAGGTAAGTAACACTGATGCAAAGTCTGAGTACACCGGAGTTGCAGGTAAGTAACACTGATGCAAAGTTTGAGTACACCGGAGTTGCAGGTAAGTAACACTGATGCAAAGTTTGAGTACACCGGAGTTGCAGGTAAGTAACACTGATGCAAAGTCTGAGTACACCGGAGTTGCAGGTAAGTAACACTGATGCAAAGTTTGAGTACACCGGAGTTGCAGGTAAGTAACACTGATGCAAAGTCTGAGTGCATCGGAGTTGCAGGTAAGTAACACTGATGCAAAGTTTGAGTACACCGGAGTTGCAGGTAAGTAACACTGATGCAAAGTCTGAGTGCATCGGAGTTGCAGGTAAGTAACACTGATGCAAAGTTTGAGTACACCAGAGTTGCAGGTAAGTAACACTGATGCAAAGTCTGAGTACACCGCAGTTGCAGGTCAGTAACACTGATGCAAAGTCTGAGTACAGCGGAGTTGCAGTTAAGTAACACTGATGCAAAGTCAGAGTACACTGGAGTTGCAGTTAAGTAACACTGATGCAAAGTCTGAGAGCATCGGAGTTACACGCACAAGAAATGAGCTTCAGTGTCATGTTATGAAATGAATGCTTGCCAGATTGTCTGGTGACGAGCAGAGAGAACTGCAGCGAGGCACTCAATGTGCTGACGAGATCATTTTAGTGTCACGTGCCACTAATGATGACACCACCGTGCAGAAGGGAGGCAGGAGGGCGGCAGAAGAGCGGCAGGAGGGTGGCAGGAGGGCGGCAGGAGGGCGGCGTGAGGACAGCAGGAAAGCAGCAGGACGGCAGCAGGAGGGCGGTAGGAGGGCAGCAGGAAAGCAGCAGGAGGGCAGCAGGAGGGCAGCAGGAGGGCAGCAGGAGGGCGGTAGGAGGGCTGCAGGAGGGAACGAGAAGACGGTCGAGGAAGGGCGTCACAGGGACGCCCCGCGGCAGCTATGCTCCTACTGCCTCTCCCCGATGTCGCTCTCCCAACTCTCTTCCAACTCTCCCAACTCTCCCAACTCTCCCAACTCTCTGCATTCTTTTCCAACTATTTCTTCTCTTTTTCAACTTTATTAGCTCTCTTCCGGCTCTCTCTGTGCTCTTCTGAGTCTCTCTGTGCTCCTCGAGCTCTCTCCGAACTCTCCTGAGTCTCTCCCTCCTCTCTCTCAATTTTATTCGCCTCCTCTCTCGTTTATCTGTACTCTTTTCCCTCTCCTAATAACTTTCAGAACCTCTCCCTTAACATTCTTTTATATTTAAGTCTCTCAGTTCTGTTTTTTATCTCAACATACTTTCTTCACTCTCTCAGATTATTTATATGTTCTGGCTTACTCTTTTAAATACTTTCAATTTTTTCTCCTGCTTGCTCCTAGCTCTCTTTTCTTCTCCAGGATTTTGCTGAGTTATTTTATAGTTTCCATTAATCCTCCATTGGTTATGCCTTAATTATTTCACTTTTCTTGTACTTCATCACTCATTCAACCCTTCTTTTACTCTCCCAGTACTCTCTTATTCTACTAATTCAAGCTTGAAATCTGTAAATTATCTAGTTCACATTTCATTTCTCCAGGCATGTCGTCATTTTCACTCGGTTCATCATTCCACTCCCCAATTTTTTTCTTCCCTCATTTTTACTTTCTCCCTCTCCTTAGTCGTGAGTTGTGATGCTGAATAAATTCTCAGTGCAGGTGCTGCAGCATCCACCTTATATTCATTTCCCACTCTTCATTCATGTATGGGTGCCTGGAGAGTTATGTGAAGACAGTTCAAAAGTCAGACCCAATCCGAATTTTATCATCTGACCGACGCTAATTTTCGTCAGAATTTGTCGGTAATTATCGTTTTTTTCTTAGGATAAACCGATGATTTCTTATGATATGTGACAAGCAACTGTACGAAGGCGTAGCTACGAATCAGCGTCAGATACAGCACGGCTACTCGTGATAAGTATTTGTAGATAAGCCATGTTTGCCGCTGCCGACATGGTTGACGCGGCTAGAAATACGGCATGGGACTTGGGTGAATAACCGAATAATTATCGAAGTAATTATCCGACCCAAGAATGGGCCAGAAGGTTCGTTCCTATAGCCTGATTCTATTCTATTCTATTCTACTGTCTTCAGTCTATATGAAATTCCCAACCATCTCCAAATTTTAATTTCTTAAAATCTAGACATGAATCTTTGACTAAAATGATTTAACAGACAGCTATAAAAAGAAATTTTCTTAAATTTTCATGAATTTTATCATTGCCCAACAATTCTGCCTTCTAGTTTTCCCATGTTTTGAAGCCCTAACTAAGCTGTCTGAAGACAACCAACGGAAAGGATAAAAGAACACTCCTTGAATATCATAATAATCACGAGGGCTGCGACGCGATACCTGTAGAAGGAAAACGAGGGCGGCAAGCAGAAGCAATGCAAAGTTCAGCAACATGGTCCATGAAGGTAGGGTTTGATGGGCGTGACCTCCGAACGGCAACTGTAAACAACCGCTGCTCATATCCAGCGGTGCTTTGGTGGTTCCCAGCCACAGGTATGGAAACGGGCGTTGTTAACAACTAGAGTTCAGACCCGTGATTGCGAAAAACTGCAAGCAAACACGGTTTTTTAAGCCCGTCTATGTCGTCCATTGTATCACCCTACTTTTAGGGCAATCACAGACGGTATTATTTGCTGTGTTTACCGCCAATAATATTGTAAAGAAAAGAGCGTTCGTAATGTCACTTTGAACCACCATCGGACTGTGAGCCAAGGTTTGTTCGGAGCTTGAAGTTTATTGTCACCATCACCACAGAAAGATAAAATAGTCAATGCATTAGGAAATCAGGGTTACCAACCAATGATGAGCTACCCGAAAACATAGTCATAACAAATTCGTAATAGCGTGATCAATTTCACTAATTTATCACTGGTTTAAAGACAGCTCAAACCGTTATGAACATTGCATTGCCAACCAGTTTATATCCAGCAATTGGGCAATGAAAACATTAGAGCATAACCAATAAATCACTTTATAATTGACAGCCTATGTCTGTCGATTGCGTTCCTACTCGTTGGTGGCTAGTATTCTTTTCTACCTGCAACCGTGAGGAGGACTCTCACCCGTATAGCAAGTCCTAACCAATTATCGAGGTTATAATGAGTCAGTAATTACTGAACCAGAATTACACAACAGTTGAGGGCACTCGGCAGAGTCCAGCGTTGTTTGCTTTCGAAACGAAAATAATACGCCAGAGATACATAGATCTTCGTTTTTATTGCCCGTAATCTCCTTGCGATAAATTCAAGATACCCATCTGAGAAGCAGCGGCTGAATTGAAAGCATTTGCAAACGTTTACTGTACGTTGTTCCCTGTAAAAATACTGAATGTTTTGACCTGAACATTTCATAGTTCAACTTTCTCCCAATTAGACTCTAGACTACAGATGAACATTACGGAGCTTCCACTATTCTCCCTAAATAAAGAATAACTGCCATAATATCAAAATTTATCTCTCTAGTCTATGTGATTTCTCTGCACTTTCTCATGTACATGAAACTTGTATTACTTCACCCAGCACAGACAACTTATCTATTCTAATGACCACAATGTTCGAATGAGAGTCAAAAAACTTTGAACATACTATAATACAGCGTCAATGTATTGATATAAAAGTCAGACATTACAGACGTCTGAACAAGGTCCATAACATGACCTAGCTTTAGACATCAACGATTGTGTTCATCGTTCACTTCAAGGTCATACTGTCAACGCTTTCAATCAGTCATGGCCCCATGAATTGTGTGTCCCTATTGCTGACACAAGCTCTCTTAAAAGACGTTAGAGTTACAGCATATTTATCCACACATGTTCTTTGCAACTTCCCTGTATTAAACAGGTGAAAATCCGAATATATCTGAACAAAAAGTTGAACATTCGAATATATCTGAACAAAAGTTGATAATTCAAACATATCCGAACAAAAAGTTGAAAATTCAAACATGTGTCAAACACTAAGTTGAAGTTTCCGTCGTATCTTAATAAAAAATTTAAAATTTCATCATATCTCAACAGAGAAGTTCAGAACATATTTTATCTAAAATAGCGGAAGAAATTTCTTTGTATCTAAACAAACATTGGAAATTTCTTCTTATCTCAACAAACTTTGGAAATTTCTTCTTATCGAAACAAACTTTGAAAAATTCGCCATATCGCAGCAAAAAAGTGGAAAATTTCCTTCCGTTTTAGGAAGTAATTTTTAATCTTAAGTCCGGTTGTCTGCTTGTGTATTACGAGACAGATGTACTGCCCATGTACTGTTGCTAGGAATATGTTTTTGGCTTTACCGAACGCATTTTAATTATACTAAAAAGTGCAGTGGATCACAAGGTCTTGTAATTCAGACCTATCGTAGTCCTTCTCTTCAGAATTGTTAGGTTAGCAACTAAGTTCCCTCCATTTTTTCTTAATTTGAATCAAAAAACTGTGGGACTGTTCCAACCTAATACATGAATATACTTTTTAGCTTCACAATTGGGTGTATACTGTACAGTATATTGTATACATACTATACATATATGCCAATATATAGATATATATATATTGGCATATAATTATACATGAATATTACTGAAGATGTTCGTTTTTAATTTAATGAGGAGGAATTCCTCATTATTTTGAGCTACATTTCCATACAAAAAAAGTAGTAAGAACTGGCTCTTAAAGCTACCGCACTTAATGTTAACAGATCGATTTGTACGCGTACAGTACAAGAATTTTCGAGGATTTTGCTGTGCTTACTTCCCAGAATTTTAGACAGAATTATCTCACACCTCAATGAAGTCCATCGGGGTAATTTCTTCATACTCTGCTTTATTACCCAGTTTAAACAATAGCAGGTACATCTCATGCAAATTTTTGCTGCATATTCCAATGAACTGAACAAAGAAACAAAACAGGATACACCCACCACACCTATAATATTTTATCAGCTTCTAATACATGTAATCTGAGCTTTGTCTAAACTTAGCACACTTCATAGTGGCCTTTATTTGTAATGGTGAATATTTACTAGACAAGTTTCGACAACTCATGTCCTATGTTTGTGCCGTCAAGTGGCGTGCAAATGTTTCTTTTATGCATAAATTTTTCCTGTCTTTATATTTAAAGGCGAAAATCTATGCTTGATAGCAAGAATCTGCATTTGATGGAGATTATTTTTATGATATTTGATGGGGAGAATCAGTATTTGATGAGAAAATCTGTGCTTGATTGCGAGAATTTCTATTTGATGGCAAGAATCTTCATTTGTTAGCTGGAATCTTTGTTTGATGGCAAGATTGTGTATATCAAAGTGCGATGACTTAACAATACAAAACGAAATACGAAGATGAGTTTTTATTCTAAATTCATAGAGTCCAATGAAACATACAGTACCTGTGCATCGTACTGAAATAATGAATACGATGCAGACAAAAATATTTGTTGCAGAAGGAATTTATTCGAAATAGTTTGTAATATATACTATGATTCTATACATATGTAATTAAAAATTCATGAATCTTTAGTTGATCTTATTTTTCTGTTAGAAACACTAAAAACTGAAAATACAGGGCCAGAAAGGTACATAAGTATTTACACAGAAAATGTAAGTGTTTCGTTGTTTGCGTCACCTAATTTATTGTGTAATCAAATCTCTACTCAAATGAGAACATTCTCAATTGAGCAACAAATCTTATAAGGCATGATATTAACATTTATCAATTTTCATGTTGTTAACTTTCGAATTTCTACACATGTTTCGAAATGTTAAATGTATTTCACTCCATGTAGAATTTAACAAATAATCTAACCTTCGTTCCTTGTATTTCGTTGAAATCAGCTCAAGCTTGAGATAAACGCTCTATCGCATTGGCATAGTTACAGTCATAAACATTCCCACACATACACGTAGGTTAACACTTCGTTACTATCAGATTTTACAGTCATGCACACCTACACCCCTCCAGATGTACGCTCCCTCGTGTGTATAAAAACAAGATGGACTTTGAATAGAGGCGAATGATGAGTTTTCTTCCGCAGTCTAGCTAATATTTTGTAAATATTACAGTCTGAAGTCTATGCGTTGCTTGAGATTTGTGACTAACGCCTGGATAAGGTAACAATTAGAATACAATTTTATTTCAGAAAAGACCTTCACACTCCGCACCTCTACAACGATTTCCCTGAACAAACATGCGCAATTTGAGTACACATGCGTATGAAGCTTTCTCTTCCTGGGTAAGCTCATAAATGAAGGATATTTTAACTCAAGTTTGTCTTTTATTTTGCCGAAAATTAAATAAGAGCTAAAAACTTCCTTGCCTTCGTCGTACAATTTCCCTTTTGTTCAAACGGAGAAGAGAATTCCTCACACTTTTCTGCAAGGGAAAATAAACATAAACAAACCTCGACAATGGTGTAGAAATTCAGTTGTTGAACTTATGAAGTGAATGTTTTCTGTAGTTGATAGGACAAATTAGGGTCAAAACTTCACTGAAGCAAAAGATAAACACATGTGCTGCCTCAACCATTGAAACGCATTACACTTTATTTGTAAGTTGAGAAGCAAAGTATATAAAACATATATACAAATTTATTTTGTTTCCTTGCAGCAATGTAGTGGATTTACTGATCATATTTTCTAGTAAAATCTCAAGATACGTGGATAAAAAGAATTACCCATTTTATAAAAGATTATTCTATGTGTTATCATTCATGCTTCATCTTACATACCGACACTTTACATCCGCAACGAAGATGTGCTAGATTTACCAACGAGTTGATTACCATCGCTTTGAGTTTATTATGAAGTGTATGACACCGAGATAAAATAATTATACTCCACGGCTGACAAAATGTCCAACATATTTCAGCTCTGGCAGTTTCATTCAACATATTTTACTTCTCCCAAAACGCTGCCCGAAAGACCTCTAAAAAAATAAATTCTGCAATATCAAATTGAAAGAAAAATTTTACCAAGTCGAAAGAAACTATTTATCTCAAAAAGCGATTGCGAGTGATTGTGTTAGTATATTTCATTTTGAATGCTAATGTTGGAAAAAACTATTGTGTTTTCAACCATGCAAAACCAATAATTTTTTGTGAATGATAATTCGTAGAAAAATCTTGACGGTCTTCGAAATAAGGAATAATGAGGACTATGGTGGTGCAAGAGTGATATGGGATTACAAAAGGAATCTAGTTTCTCAAAACACAAAAAATATTTAAAATGAATGAAATCATGATTTTTTGGACAGATATTGAATCATGGACAGATTTGATATATTGAATCATGGACAACATTGGACAGATATTGAATTACCACTTTTATTCCTACCGTAAATATCATAATTATACTTTATGAATACATACATTATTATTTTGTATTTATATTTATTTAGATTATTATTATTTTTTATCACTTTTATTTTATAATATTATTATTATTATTGTTAATATTATTATTTTACAACTTTTTTCTAATCATTACTATTTTAGTGCTTTATCATAATTGTTCATCATCATTGTTCTCATACTCATCATGAAACCAGTCATTTCAAAAAGATGTTTCACGACTGCACTTCGAGTATAACAATCAAATTCCACTCAGCCTCTGACTTGAAGCATAATTTAAATAAATCATAGATTTCACTGCACCAAGGACCTGAAGTGGCTTCATGTATGAAAAATATTTTCGCTCTCATTTCAATTTATTAATCGACTCGTGTAAATCAATTCAAGGTCGTTAGCCATGGCAGCAGTAGCTGATTGTTCCAATTAAAATTTTAATTTAAAAATAGAGATGAATGAGAATTGTGTTCATCTGGATTGTTAATGGTCCTCTGTGCATGTGCGATTGCAGCAACCGAGCAACGATGCAAATGCATTAAGAAAAAAAATACAGGTGTGTGAAGCAAGGTAACTAAATGATTCAGCTCAGTGTGATCATCAACGATAAATAAAGCCATTAACTTTGGGGCTGAGGGCTCAACTGCTTCAAAAAAATTAACGCTCACGTTCACACTAAAGTGTCCTGACTTCACATGCGAGCTTAGGAGATGGACAATCATGCCAGACAATCATATTAGACAATCATGTTAGACAATCATGTTAGGCAATCATGTTAGACAATTATGTTAGACAATCATGTTAGGCAATCATGTGAGAGAATGATGCCAGACAATCATGTCAGACAGTCATGCCAGACAATCTTGTCTGACACTCATGTTTGACAATCTTGTCTGACAATCATGTTAGACCATCATGTTAGGCAATCATGTTAGGCAGTCATGTGAGAGAATGATGCCAGACAGTCATGTCAGACAGTCATGCCAGACAATCTTGTCTGACAATCATGTTTGACAATCTTGTCTGAGAATCATGTTTGACAATCATGTCTGCAGACATAAATGATGGTGGGCTTCTCACAACGAAGGAATCGCTCATATGTCATTTTCCTGCAGTTTTCAATCAGTTTTGCCTAAGAACAATCGCTTCATACACACATATTTATTTCTTTAATTTCCGGGGAATAGCAATATTCCTGTTGGATTGTACATAAAGTTTAATGATCAATACAGTTTTTGTGTAGTAAACCTGTAATGTTAATGTGAAGTAAGATGACCAGAAATTTTAATACGAAGTAAGATAACTCATAATGTTAGCATGAAGTAAAATGACCTGTAATGTTAACATGAAGTAAGTTGACCTGTAATGTTAATGTGAAGTAAGATGACCTGTAATGTTAACATGAAGTAAGTTGACCTGTAATGTTAATGTGAAGTAAGATGACCTGTAATGTTAATGTGTAGTAAGATGACCTGTAATGTTAACATGAAGTAAGTTGACCTGTAATGTTAATGTGAAGTAAGATGACCTGTAATGTTAACATGAAGTAAGTTGACCTGTAATGTTAATGTGAAGTAAGTTGACCTGTATTGTTAACATGAAGTAAGTTGACCTGTAAGTTTAATGTGAAGTAAGATAACCTGAAATGTTGATATGAATTAACATTTTCTGTAATGTTAACATGAAGTAAGATGACCTACAATATTTGTTTAAACATCAGAATCAGAGAAATTTAGCTTTATTATATTTTGTTGCGATTTTTTGTTCCCAAATCTAAATTTCGGATTCATCCAGCTGCCACATTCCTCAGCAAAATCTGGTGATGCTCACCGTGCACTGAAATCCTTGAACTAATCCCACCAACACGCACTCATACCTTTACCTTGAACTAGTCATCCGACTAGTCATAAAATTCGTTATACAACTAGTCATAAAATTAGTCATACAACTATTCCTACAACTAGTCGTAAAATTAGTCATACAAATATTCCAACAACTAGTCGTAAAATTAGTCATACAACTAATTGTAAAATCAATCATACAACTAGTCGTAAAATTAGTCATACAACTATTCCTACAACTAGTGGTATAATTAGTCATACAACTAGTCGTAAAATTAGTCATACAACTATTCCTACAACTAGTCGTATAATTAGTCATACAACTAATTGTAAAATCAATCATACAACTAGTCACACAATTACGCAGACTTACCTCAAACCTCGAGTCTTGATCTCTCAATTTGAAACCCGGATAAAATTCTACAATTTCTTCCACTGCAACTGAAATATTTTACACAAATCCTGCCCAACATGACACACTTTCCAGGACACTGGGGTTCTAAAAGCAAGTTTCAGGGTATTCATCCCTAGGTTAAAAAACAATTAAATTATTCTGAGATTCACTGCATTGGTGGTGAGGTGATGTGGATATCCCATCACTCGGGGTCAGCTTCAATGACGGTCTTGCATCACAGCTTCTACTTTTTGTTTAGTTTCTATACAACAACCATGATGTGGCTGCACATACAGTGTACTCGTATGTACAGGATGCAGCAACATAACTTCCTTTTTTCAAAGAGCTTTGCTTTGAAGCCACTGAACCCATACAACTAATCATAAGTTCGTTCATTTCATGAGTGATATTTTATTAATTAATCCTTTGATTTATTTATGTATTCTTCAACTATTCAATTGATAGTCTCTTGAGTAACTGATATTGAGCTCTGCTGTAACTTACAAAATCGAGACACATATACGTATGTGTCTTTTGAAAACCGTCTATATAATACAAGTTGTATATCACACAAGTTGAGAAAACAACATGATTCCTCATATAAAATTGGACGGTAACTCTCATTGAACAGGAAATCCATAATCTCACTTTTTTCTTTTATACACGTAGGCAGAAAACAGTCATGTGACGCACAGCATGTACCCTCATGTTGATTTCTATGCCCTAATACCTGCAAGAAATAGTGACTGAGATCCTTCCTTTACAACGAACTCATCCTATGACTCACTCAAATTCAGCTCATGTAGACAAATTGAAGCCTTTTGAACTCAACTTTCCGTTTGCAGTCTTGACCTGCGCTAGCAAAACTCCTCATTATTTCCTTTCAAAAAATATCAAAACTTTGCCATTAAATTTCCACACCCAACAACATCCGTCAAAGTCTACAGCGTCTTACACGATCGCCTCAAAATAAAGCTCAGTCATTATTATCGTTATTTTGAGTTTTGTTTTGCAGTGCCAGCCCCAGCACAACAACCTTGAGCTCCATGTGCTTAGTTTCGCTCGTTTAGCCGAATTTTGCGGCCAGGAGATAACATTTAAAGCAACGCGGGTGGGAGAGCACACGCGGCTCCTCTATAGGTCAAAGATGGTTAGCTCAGGATGCGGGTCAAGACGCAGGGTATATCTATGATACACCCCAGCCCCTGAGGTTAGGTCAAGGGGCAAGGCCGCATCAGAGGGTGTGCAGTGAGAGGGAGACATCATGGTGAGCATGTACAATTTTAGTCAGGAGTTTGTGAGGTAATTGTAGTTTGTTGACTTAAAGACCTCTGTTCGCACAAGCAATGTCTCTTGAGACTGGGCATCACTACTGAAATCTCTTGCATTGTGACTGCGGTCGTTAAACCAGATATATAATAATAATAATAATAATTGGATAATGTAGTGGGACTGCAGTGTTTAAACCAGATATATGTATATATATATAATAATAATAATAATAATTGGATAATGTAGTGGGACTGCTGTGGTTAAACCAGGTATATAATAATAATAATTGGATAATGTGGTGTGGCTGTGGGGGTTAAACCAGAACTATAATAATAATATAATAATAATGAAAAAAGACCTGGGTGGATAATTATTGAACGCGTATATTGGTATATTGTGTACAGTGATGCCACTCGTGAAGAAAGAAGTGAGTTGTACAGAAATTAAATGTAAGTTTTTGACAAATAATTCCACGTGCGAGTGTAAATTTTGGCACAGCTATAACTATTCCCCCAGTGTTACATGCAAACTTGTGCATGCCTCTGATGAACAGAGTACTACACATGTTTATAAAATGATTGTCTTTGCTATCATCAATTCAACGCTCACTCATTAATCCAACGCTCACTCATTAATGCAACGCTCACTCATTAATGCAACGCTCACTCATTAATGCAACGCTCACTCACTGATGCAACGCTCACTCATTACGTAATGCAACGCTCACTCATTAATGCAACGCTCACTCATTAATGCAACGCTCACTCATTAATGCAACGCTCACTCATTAATTCAACACTCACTCGTTAATTTAACGCTTACTCATTAATTCAACGCTTACTCATTTTTGCACTTTGGAGTCTGAAGTGGCAGCCAGACTGAGGGTGTTAGTCTAGGTAAGAGAACGGGGGGCTGCTGATAGATTGTCTCCATTAACACGTTGACTCCGAAGTGGTACGTATGTGTACCACTGAGGTTAGGTTCTGTAATTTTTTCAGATCCTTCTAGTGACTATGCGTACAAAGTGAAGTTTTACACCAATCAGGCAATCGGAGGCAACGTGTTAAAACTCGAGTCTGGAAATTTACTGAATTTTGCTGGAAAGTTTCACGTGATGTTGAGCGAGCATTGTGGGCGCGTGTAGGAAATTAGGGTAGTTTAAATTTAGCTGAAAATAGAAGGTAAAGAAAACACCAGTTCATCAAAGAAATTTATGAATTTATACGCCCATGAATTAAAATCTGGCATTGAAAGATTAGCCTAATGGGCTTATTTTTGAGGGTCGTTTGGTTATGTCAAGCTAAGGCTGGATTTTCATACGCCTGATTCCCAATAATTATTTTTTCTTTGAATTCACACCTTCCAAACGACCTAAAAACCACGCAAAAAATGTGAACGATTCATAAGTAACTTCATTAGAATGAGTATATTTATATACAAATAACTGCAATAATATTAAGGCATTAGTATAAACATATAAGTAACTGCGATAATATTAAGGGATTAATGTTAATTCACAATTAACTGCAATAATATTAAGGGCTTTAACTTATAAGTAACTACAATAATATTAAGATACTAAAATTAATTAACAAAAGAAGCTGACGATCGTTGTCACTACAAACAGAGTTTGCAAAAATCCTGATGATTTAAGCGATATCCTTTTATCTAATTTTTTTTCTTAATCGAGGCCTTAAATTGAATATATGTATTGCCTGAATTAATTATTAATTGAATGAAGTAAAACTAAACTAATCATTGTACAGGGTACAATGTTCTTACACGATAAAACAGCAAACTTTTACAGTAAAATTGATGATTTGGATACATAGGTATTATTTTTTCTGAAAATTGATATTATTCCGTTGGATTAAGATTCAATCAATAGAATTCTATACATAATTTTGATGAAATACGATTCATAAAACTACTTAACCATCGTAAACAATTTTTATCGATAAAAATTTCGTTAAGTTTCTTGACAGAACGAGCAAAAACATTTAAGTTTTGTCCCGAGTATACTTGTAATAATTGTGGCATTAATTAAACATGCCTAGGTCTGATCATTGTTAGTGTTGATAGGTAATTATCGAAGTACCTATGAAACTTAACCTACAACTGATCATTGTTAATGTTGGTCGGTAATAATCACATTATTTATAAAACTTAATCTATTACTCATCATTGTTAATGTTGGTGGGTGATGATAGTACTAGTCATAAAACACAGCCAAGAACTGATCATTGTTAATTTTGGTAATAACTGTATAAGTCATAAAACATAACCTACCAATCAATGTTAATGTTGGTAGGTTATAGTCGTATTATTTATAAAACTTTACCTGCAACTGATCAAATGTTAATAGATTTATTGAACTAAAGGACCACCTGTCGAGCAGCTGCGGAAGCCTTGCGTTGCTTCACACTGTTGCGTAACATAATGGAAGTTTCTCCACAAGAACACACATCCAACCACTTTAAAAAAATCCCCAAGGGTAACATAATGTCATTGCATCTTCCTTGGTAAGAAGATAATCATAAAAGCGAAAAGAATTCCTTGTGCTTGCATTAGTGTCATGCGCTGTCCGAAATCTCAAAAACGTTGATTACGGACTTACTCGACTTGGTCCCCCACTCTGCAAACAATAGATGCCTGGGAAAGGTCAGACGGCTGAGCATAAGGAATCCAATCATTTATTGTCAGGTGACCAGTTTTTGTGACATCCCTTGCCTTATGCATGTACCTATGAGCGGACACAAGGAATATAGTAAGCGACGTTGGGTCTATCATTTTTATTTGTAGTGATATTCGTGAAAGAAATCTTTCGAGACCGAGAACACAAATTGGTCAATTTTAACATGCATCGTTGTGCGGTACATTACAGCTTCTCGAGACTTGCGAGACACGTTATTGCATGCGTGGAAAATGATAACGTACACCAGAAATAAGTTCTGAGGTTTTATTTTCTGACACGTACGTATTTTAATCGTAATTATGCAAACGTACGAAGCAAGATTGTCAACAAAATGCAATGAGTTATATTGTCTCTTTGACAAATTTCTCTTCGCACATCCAGTTTAACCTTGCAGGCGATGAACTTTTGTCAAGTTATCTCTCATTTTATACTTGAAAAACGAGGAGAAATTTCTGCCAGACTTTTTAATGATTTAATCCAGCAGCTCATTGTCGAACGGGTTAGAATAGCAGACTTAAGTTAAAATTTATTTAATATTAAACAAATTATTGGATTCTCGATACACGCAAAGAAAATTTGTTAACCGTTGTGTGGTGTTCAGGTCTGTGGGACCAATTTATATTTTCAGTGTAAAGATTTTTATTGTTTATACTGCTGGTTATTGGGATGAAGTGAACATCTGTTGTGTATTTTAGCATAAAAATGTTTGATCGTGATGCATTAAAAACCCAAAAATGCAACGGGTCTACCACACCCACAAACACTGCTTGAGTAACAAGAATATGAACTCCTCACAAAAGTTGAATGAATAAAATGAAAATGGGCAGTACACGGACAGGGTGACGAGTCGGAAAAAATTTTCTTCAGAATAGGAAAGGAAGAAAGAAAGAAAAAAACTTCACAATTTTTACTGCCAACAACTGAAGCAGAAAAACTCTCGAAATCAGTGACTTGAGTCACAAACACAAATCACTTAACCACTCAGCTACACTGGAAGAATCAGAGAAAAATTCAAACTCCTTAACATCATGTGAATTTTTTTCTACTTATACTTTCTACTTATACTTTAGACAAATCTCGGTAGACAAACGGTAGACAAATCTCGTAAAGCTCCTAGATTGGACAGGATAGAGTCAAGATTTTGTCCAACCTCAGAGCTACAGAGTGAGCTTGAATAGCTATTTCCTAACAAAATATGAATCGGGAAAATTTGTATAATCGTATGTATTGTCTACTAATTCGTGAATATCGCATCTAAAACAACATAATATAACACCTTTTTCACAAATTATGAAATGAACGTACATGTAACACAAAACTATTCTGGCCATACGCTATTTTTTACAAATAGGTGATTACAACTCATTTAATTTTACTTAATTTCCGAAGTGAGTGCAGCGTCCATCTAGGAGCTGTTCAATCTAAGAGCATACACGAGCGCCAGTGAGACGCATGATTGGGTTTGCCGAATCTTGATGCGATTTTCACCGATGCGAATAGGTATTTAAAATCCACCTCACACCACAGGCCATAAGCAAGCAGACGGCCTTTTATGGCTACAGATTTATGCAGATACCAGGACGTGTGTAAGGTCACAGATCGACTCACTAATCGACTAATCGTGCCTGATGTGTCCCCCAACAAGTGTTGCCTTGCTGTTCAACGATCATTTTTTGCAAGGAGGTAAATCGCCCCCGTGTGTAGCTGGCACCGTGTAAATGATTCCACCGTCTCCTAACGAAGATGTGAATTTTTTATGAGAATCTGTCGCAATGATGAAAACTGTACGTCGTGGCCATCACAGTCGTGGAGGCTTTAATTCCCTGAGCTGTTTTTTGCTTGCTGAGCTCAGTTGCAGAACGGCAAGTGCCAATAATTGCACGCTCTTTCCTGACCTATGAAGGAACTAACATCTACGCTTCATTGTAGCTGTATCAGTGTCATGTGCTGAACAAAATTCCGTTTCCTGATATCTTTAGGTTTAAAACAATTATCAGAAGAGATCACGTGTTCAAGTAGATTGATTAGATAGTTTATTTTAGTGCAGAAGAACTTGTGCTCTAGAAAAAGTTAAATAATTACGTCAGGTCTCTCACTTTATATTCCAATGAAAGTTTGTTCAGTGTCTAAACGATGAATTTATTTCGCAGTCGTCATACCGGCAAGAAATTTCCTTAAGACTTACAATGTTAGGTTAGGAATAGGAACGAGAATGGTTAGAGGTATTATACACAAATTTCGTTCAGTTAAAAAATAACTTGGTCATTATAGGGTTGTAAGAAATTCGTGAATTATACAAACAAAAAATAAAATAATTAATCAACCTAATTCCTATTAATCACAGAGTACAGTATAAATCCACAGCTCAAGGAATCGGGTTTTCAAATCTTAACGCTAACGTCTTATGACTTG
>VCRD01000295.1:357799-370400 GCA_006783055.1 Trinorchestia longiramus
GTGACATTGTTGTTCTAAATCCTTGTATCATCATAGTAGGCAAATACAGCTATTGTTGTTCTAAATCCTTGTATCATCATAGTAGGCAAATACAGATATTGTTGTTCTAAATCCTTGTATCATCATAGTAGGCAAATACAGCTATTGTTGTTCTAAATCCTTGTATCATCATAGTAGGCAAATACAGCTATTGTTGTTCTAAATCCTTGTATCATCACAGTAAGCAAATACAGCTATTGTTGTTCTTAATCCTTCTATCATCATAGTAGGCAAATACAGCTATTGTTGTTCTTAATCCTTGTATCATCATAGTAGGCAAATACAGCTATTGTTGTTCTAAATCCTTGTATCATCATAGTAGGTAAATACAGCTATTGTTGTTCTTAATCCATTTATCATCATAGTAGGCAAATACAGCTATTGTTGTTCTTAATCCTTGTATCATCATAGTAGGCAAATACAGCGATGTAAATATTCTCTTCTGCACAGTTTTACAAGTGTTCGTCCCTAGCAACGAAAAGTTCTTTTTATAAATTGTCTCCTGACCACAGAGTACCTTGGATACTTAAGTATTCAATACTTAAGTGTATAAGTATTAAAACATCGTGACGTATCTTGTGAGGATAACGCCTTTAAGCGACACCAAACTTGAATAAAAACAGCAACCTGGGAATTGATTCGCTCGATATTCTTGAGGGCATCAAGCGATCAATAGCTGCAAAAATTTTCCTACGATTATTTAGCGACGAATAAACCCACTTGAATATGATACACCACACAGTAAAGTATTGTACAGTACTGTACAAATACATAATACATGGGATTGAATTTTCAATACTTACTTTTGAGATTAATTTTTAAGATTAATGCTGACAAACTGATATTAATGATGCTAACTTAATACCAACTTTTTATGCTAATGCTAACTTTCTTTTTAATGATGATGTTCCCAGCGACTGTTTCCGTTCTCTGTGGTATAACTTGACGTAGAAGCTCGTAGGGGCGCTAGATGAGCTTGATGGACGGTCGTAATCAGGTGTCCAGTCGGCCGATGTCGAGTAGAAATCGCACTGCAGTGCATGAATTCGAACCACCGTCTCCATGCGTCGCAAGCAGGAGTCGCACATCATTTGCCCCTGGTGGCAGCAAGACCAGTCTTCATTCCCACCTGTTTTAGAGGCCAAAGGCTTGAGAAGCGCTTCCACTTGCAATAAACGCCGCAATAAAGTGTGAAATCGACGTGTTAGTATCCATAAAATGCGGCGAAAACAGCTAGCGGCATATTTTGTTGGAAACATCAAGGGCTCTAATTCAGGGTTGGGATCGCAGTTGTCGTTAATCAATGCTTCTGTAAACTGTGTTCTGGGGCGCCAGTGTTCGTCAAGGTGATTTGAGTCATGTTTATAGTACAGTGCAGGCGCAGCGTGCAATACAATGTCTTCTTCCACGACCGCGTTTACAATGTTTATTGTAGTCGAACTTTTTCTATAATTTTGCAAACTTTTACCGCCCAACGTGGGGCTCGAACCCACGACCCCGAGATTAAGAGTCTCGTGCTCTACCGACTGAGCTAGCCGGGCATATACTTAACGCTAACTGAGTTAAATTGTATTGACTGATATATATCAGTATACCATTTTCCCAAAAAATGACCTAGTCGGTCAGTAGATCGGTACCTGCAAAGGACATATGAAAGTTTGGCTGAGGATGTGCCTAAGGATAAAAGATGATATTCTTATTCTCTTGTGACTTCATAAAACGATGGTTATGTACATGGATGCTTGAACAATGCATTCATCATTTTGTGGAAAAAATTATCCTGTTGGAAAAATCATTTCAAATTTAAAGTTCTTGAGGTCCGGATTTACATTTTCATCAACTTATAAATTCTAGTAGTTCTTTAGGCATAGCAACACTGAATTTTTCTAGAAAAATAGCAAGCAATGGACCTTTGTTGTACTATTAATGAGATAGCTTGGACTGCTTCCCAAATTGAAGGAATGTTGAGTTGTGTACACGCATGTAGTCTAATTCACGAAGCCTAGACCAAATTTTTTCCAACATGAAAGGAGCAGTGAATGTGTTGTTCATTCAGTTGACTGTATATAAATATGGCAGTGCTGCAGGAAAACAATTTACTGATACAAGTTAATGGTTTTTCATAGGCAGGCGTAATACAGGGTGTCCATAGTCTCTTATAAAAGTCTCTCATGAAACCTCAACAGCACCTCTTTCAAAAACAGGATCCCTGAAACACACAAATACAAAAAGTGATTAAAAACTTTAATAAGCACTGAATACAATAAAGTAAATTTGAGTAAAATATCTTATCAATTGCATTTGTAATAATTTTTTTTAATGATGTAGAGACTTTATGGACACCCTGTACCTCGTTTTGGTGATGCAAGTGTGTGAACTGTAACCTTCTGTAGTCAACTATCAAGACTGTGTCGTAATATTCCCTACCAAAAATATTTACTAATTTAGGTATCAAGAATACCAAGATGTTCCCGATATCCTATTACCAATAATATTTTCAAATTTTGGCATCCTAACTTCAGTATTCCGTGCACCAATAATGGGTCACAGTATCCCAATCTCAACAATATTTGCAAACTTCAGTATCATGAATACCAAAAATGGGTCACAGTATCCCAATCTCAATAATATTTACAAACTTCAGTATCATAAATACCAATAATGTGTCATAGTATCCAACTATAAGTACCAATTATTGCTTGAGTCTCCAAACGACTAAACATATTTTACAATGGATATCTGAATGCTCACAAAATCAAGTGATTAAAACTGAAATAAATGCTGGAGAAATTTGTATACACTATTTCTTGGTTTTATTGTTGTTATTAAGTACTTTATTTGGCAGATTATTCGGGATTAGGATGATTAAAGCTATCATCAATTCCATCAGGTACGAAACGTTAATAAAAAAAGGTCGTATTAAGGTCCAAGAATTTCCTTCAACCTTCAGTCGATTACGCTAATTACTGCCTGCTCTCTGCTGCACTGCAATTTAGAGTTTCAACACAGACCAGACTTTATATTCAAATTCAATAGGAATTCCAACAGACCAAATGAAGTGCTTTTTTGTCGCAGTAAAAACATCGTGACACCAAGGCCATTTTTATGACAATATCTTGCACAGATTCCTTACCTTTCGATCTTGGCCAATCGATGGATGATGAAGCACGGGTCGTCCGATGATGGATGTCGACCTTTAAGAGTTTCTAGCATTCCTGTCTCATTGTGACTGAAAAGCTCACTGAAATTTTCACGCTGCCCTTGACTCGAATAAAACCTGAGGCTCTTCGCCGCCTCACAGAAATCAAGGCCTAAGAATTTCCGTCACAAACAATGGTCCATTGACGTTGCAATAATCAGTCCTTAAGAGGTATCAGATCCAGCAACATTAGAATGCCGTCATCGTCTGCGAGACGTCATGTGTCTCTTCTATGTCCCGTCCCTTGCACGTCGGCTGGGACGTCGTGAGCCTCTTCTATGTCCCGTCCCTTGCACGTTGGCTGGGACGTCATGTGTCTCTTCTATGTCCCGTCCCTTGCACGTCGCAGGGGACGTTCTCAGTCTCTTTACCATCAGGTGGCTGGACCAGGTGGCACGTCCCATGCACGTCCTACTAAATCAAAGAGAGTGCATCTCAAAATACGCGAGTTCAAGGGTAAGTGCAGCGGATTATTAATATTGATTTAACTCCCCAGGACATCTTAATCATAGAACACTGGGCGTAGAATTTTAACAAAAAATTGACCCTCAGAAGCCAAGTTTCTCTTCCGTAAAAGAATGATAATTTTTAAGTTATTTTAGATACCGTAAAAGAAAGATAATTGTTTTGAAATTATTGTAGATATCGCAAAAGAACGATAATTGTTTTTAATTGGTTGTATATATCGTAAAATAACGATAATTGTTTTTAAGTTGTTGTTGATATCGTAAAAGAACGATAATTATTTTTACGTTATAGTAGATGCCGTAAAGGAACGATAATTGTTTTTAAGTTCTTGTAGATACCTCAAAAGAACGATAAGTATTTTTCTCAACTAGTGTAGAGTATTTGTTAAGTCTAAAAATTAGTTGTTGAGTAGCTGCGATTTTTTACTTTGCATGAAATTATCGGAAGAGAGAAATCTATGTTTTGTGAGTCTCTTACAGTACTCACAACTGCGTCATGACTAAAGTCTGCTGTAAAACTGCTCAGTTTTATCATAGTACCTCAGGTTTATTGTTAGGAAATGCACAACTTTACCTCTCTTGAGGTAATGCTATGAACTGAAAGTGAAAAACAGAGGAAAAGAAGAGATGACAGACAATTTCAATTATGTTTCAACTCGGTTAATTTCATTTTCTTTAAGGGAATTTTATCTGCAGCTAAATTTCAAGGTACTAGGTTTTGATGTGCAACGTTTTGATGTTTTTAAGACTCTTGTTTTCTTCCTTCGACAGCTAAATCTTTGAGTTCTGATCATTAGGAGGTAGGCCTAGGCTGCGGCTGTAGCTCCGTATCACAGCTACCGTTAAGACTCAAGAGGCATAGGCTGTAACAACGTGGGGCTAATTGTTCACAAATTCCACTAAACCATAGGCATAAGCTCACAAATTAGGAAATTGCTTCGTATTCGTAGTATATATGAAAGTTTTAGTGGCATAAGTAAGCACGTTTTAGAATATTTTTTTAAACCAAACGGGGCGTGTATTATTTTCATGGTATGCACAAAATATCCAAACCGTTGAATGTGTTCGCTTGTGAAATCTGTAATATTCACATTTGAATGTGAAGGCACGGAAACTGACTTAAGAGACTGACCAAACGGACTATTTCTCACACTTCCAGCCCACCTCTACGAACCTCTACCTCAAGTCGCAACACAAAAAAACGGGAACAGTCGTGGAGAGCATCATCACTAATCTTAATCTCTTAAGATATTACCATTACGACCTGAAAGACCAATGTATATGTAATGTGTACGTGATTGGAATAAAGTTTCTTTGTTTCTGTGTCTACACAATGTGCACCTCCCCCTAATTCCGACCGAGCATTGGATGTGTATCCTAGATACTGCGCTAGTTCGACTTGAACTGGTGGCTTCACCAAAGTTAGTGTGTGTTAACCCTTTAGCGACTAAAAGGACAATTCGGTCGTCTTTCACGGTCTTTGGGAGAATTGTTCTAATAATTAAACAGTGAGCAATATGAGGTTGCTACTAGGTTTGAACGCGGCGGCATGTTACAGCGTCGTTCTTTTGGCTGCCTGGCTCTCAGCGTGCTTCATTGCATCAGTGTACAGGCGGTCTTTGTGAGCTTAGACGTAGAAACTAGAAAAACAAATTGGTCGCTAAAGGATTAAATTAAAGGATTTTCATAGTTCTGGTCACACATCCCTACCTGTTCTGGTTATTTGTATCCCGTTGGCGATGACTTCTTTATTTTTTAAGCCTGTGAAAAAGTTTGAGCTTGTGTTGAATGATAACCAGGTGATGTTACTGGTTAATATTGTTCCAGGTAAAACTTGAGCTTAACAATGTTTGTAGAGTAGGATCATCATAGATAGTGAGAAGTAAGTTTTAAAGATTTCATAATCGATTTCAAATTAAGTCATTATGTTAAGCTAACTGTGTTATTATTATATTAGCTCTGCATTTTTTTTCTGGCTAAAGTTCTTGACCGAAATAATTTTATTCGCTCATTATTGCTAGTCAAATTTTCTGTACAAAATATGTTTCCTACCTCTTAATGTTTTCTAGTTCCATTGAGTTTCATCCCGTAGGTGGTGTTGCGCAATAACTCGTCTCGGATTATTTTCATACCTTAAACTGTTATTCAGAGAATAAAAGAAAACTTGCCAAGAAAGTTCAGAGAATGGTTTCAAAATAAACGACCTTAGAAAAATTGCGAACATAAGTATGTCTGAGAATGTTGTTCTGGCTGTGTACATCGTGCAATCTAGTGGGGCCAAAATTATACATGTACGAGTAAAAAAACATTTCATTTGCGTGAATTTTCTTCACCAATTTAAAGCAACAGAATAAACTGCATTACCTGCTAAACAATAAATTTAATTACATGCTTCTTCTCTCACTGACAAGCCCGGCTAGCTCAGTCGGTAGAGCACGAGACTCTTAATCTCGGGGTCGTGGGTTCGAGCCCCACGTTGGGCGAGAGATTTTGGGACTTTGAGTAGATGAAAATACATACGACGATTGAACGTTTTACATATTTGGAAAATTTGACTAAATCAAAATATAAATGCATTTCGAAAATGCAAAGCATGCTGTCTTTCCTTCAAGAATAACATGACAATTCTACGGCTTTTGAGTGTAGACTAGCGTTACAGCTAGTTTACGTGAGGTGAATAGCCTACTTATTTCATGTGTTCTACGTTTGATTTTCAAGAATTCTGCTACGTCATGCACGTACTACATAGTTCTTGGGATCTGTGTATTATTACAGTGTGTGTGCGTGACTAAAATGCGTGTGTGTGTGTGTCATTGAGGTGCATGTGTGGGTGTCATTGAGGTGCATGTGCGTGATTGATGCCTTTACGTTAGACGGCATGAGACTAGTGTAGCCACACTAGAATGGGCCAAACGGCTCGTTCCTCCTGCCATATTCTATTCTATTTTACTACACATAGGAGCGATTGGGAATTCCAGTCAGCTGTTTCAGACTCAGAAAAACTCAGGTATTTTTGGTCAGGTTGGGTTATTTTAGGCTGAAGTAAATTGCTTAAAGTTAAGTTAGATTCATATCTCTGATGAGCTGTGTAGAAAGTAACATTGCAATACATAACGCAATACCGTATCATTAAGCAAAATTATCAGAGTTACGGTGTGTTAAATCCTAAAGAAGGTAACTTCCATCCACCAGACTATGGAAATGACCCTGGTTGCATACAAAGCAAATGCTCTTATGACTTGAGTATGAGCGGCTTTTCATAGCCACGTAATTGTGATACAAAATATTTTTTTCGGGATGCTCATTACCATGAGGAATAACTATTAAACACTAAACAATTTAATATTCTGAAATCTATACAAAATTTGTATTCTAATATATGTTCCATTTTTGTGGTGTCTTCGTTACCCATTATTTGAATTATTTATTTAGAGCAACTTACAGTCATATTTGTCGCTCAAATGTTTGCAAATTATCACTTCTGCTACGTAGTTTCATTCATTGTCCTTGTATGTGAATTTGAGTGTTGGTTTCTGCATGGAATAAAATCTTCAAAGTAAGTAATAACTAATTAAAAACCTGGGATTTAAAGTTTTTTTCATTTGACAGAATTTTCGAACACGCCCTTCTGTCTGAGAATCAAGGGCTCCTTCATTTCTTATTCTGCTGAATGGTGGTGTATATTGGCCAGCCTGACAAGGATGATGACATGAATTTAGCATAGCAAAGCACCACACGCTTATGGTATACGAACAGTTTTCTGAGCGCTAAGAACACAATTTCTTATGCTGCTCTTGTTGATCACAGCGTCAGGAAGGGAGAAAGGTCGTCCCAATTACCTCATCAAACCTTGAACGAGGATTTGCAATCACGCATCTATTCATCAATAACATTTGATGAAGTTCGTGCTGGTTAAAAAAAATATCAGCGAATAGCATTTATAGACAAGTCGACACCGCAAGTTGAAGGAATATCATTTTTCTGAATGATTTCGTTAATTCTTTAATCGTCTGTTAGATGATATACAGGTAGATTTTGCCAATCGTAGGTTGTAGAAAAAATCGGAGACTTCTAACAACCAGCAGATTGTTCCAATCGTATTTTGTAAAAAAAATGGATTTTTCTAACTACCTGTAGAGTTTTTCAATCGTAGTTTGTCAAAAAAAATTGCAAATAAGATTCTGTGAACTGTATCTAGCTAAATAATAGGTGATTGTAAGCTAGATTTTATATATCATGGGGTGTCGGAAAACCAGGATTTGCAAACATTGTTTTCAACAAATGAATCAAAGGGTGACCATGAATATCATATTCATGAGTTATATTGTTGAGGTGAGAGCCGTTCACGAGTCAGCGTTGTCGGCTTCCAAGTGACCGTTGCTCTGAGGACTGTAGGATGAAGATGTTAGCATGGACTTTCCGTTCCGGATATTTCATTTGCATGAATTCATTACGAACCTTTCTTGTAAGTCTGTCAGGAGGACCGAGTGTCAGCATGGAATTTTAAGAAAGTTAAATGGACAACTGCTAAATAAAACTGGAAAACAACAGTGAAACGCAGCAAGCTCTGGATATGACGGGCTCCAAACTGCAGTGTATGTATTCCTACAGATATAACTATATTTGTAGAAGCTTTCATTTATTTTTCAAATCCTATGGATTACTAATTTTCAAATCTTCGAGCATGCACAAGCTGTTTCTAGGGTCAGTGATTCCTGATGAATATATCATGCATCATATAACCTTGGTAATCACTAGGCAAATTGAAATAATTTCTTTTTCTGATCGAAAAACCTATTATTACGTGATGTGTTATTATGTATAAAACCGAACGTCTTGATCTTTTACGAAGTATGTTGGTGTCAATGCGTTCAAGTAAATGAGGCAAAACTATTTTGATGAAAAATTTCCTGTGCTGGTACGACGATTTTTTCATAAAAACCAGCTCTGTGTAGCAGTTGTGTTTGTTTATGAGGGCTGCATCTTTACAAAGTTAATGTTGTAAGCAGGGACGTCCTTGATGTTCCTTATTTAAAGTATTTGAAGCAGAAGGTTACGAGTCTCTATCACAGATGGAAAATTGTAAAGCATTCTATTCTTCACCTTTAATAACTTTGCAAAACACTTAAATATTTTGCCGAGTTATTCCTACGGTAAACTAGTGAAGAGTTATAATAAAACTGTGGGGAAGTGAAGTTTATTTCTGCGTTTAAAAAATATAATTAGCAATTTAAGTGTTAATTTTGGCTCTAATTGTACATAACCACACAGCTACTTGCAGCATTTCCAGCAGTTTTATTTCTGTACAATTAACACTGTCTCTACCTAACATATATCGTAGCAGGAGTCTGTGCAATCTCATACTCCTTCATCGTTTTGTTGTCGAAGGAACGTGACTACAAGGACAAAGTTGCTATTGGAATTGCACGAAGAGTGTCACTGCTTAGTACAGAGTTTAAAATTTTACTCCTGGTCTTCCTGGAAAGAATTTCTAAATAATTTGTTCTGTTTAATGGCAGGCTTTGGCTCGTGATGCAGAGATGGGGGATGACTTTTGGGTCTTCGTCCACAGCTTCCGCGTTCCATTCGACCGCCCGCCGCTGCCACGCTCAAATTCCGTGGTAATTTTTTCACGTGGTGGAAGTATCGAAAAGAATTTTTGGTACGTGGAAGCACAGAAATGAATTATACAAAAGTCTTAAACTAAGGTTTACAATTCGTTGTGTATGAGTATCAACTGTATGAATCGTAACTGGAATCCCACAGTCATGCCGAAGCCCCGAAATGAGTTCTTCATGAGTTTGAAAATAAAAATGTTACATCTTATTCTAGACATATAAGAACTGCATGAATCCTATAAGAAATAACGCCGCCTTGGTAGCCTAACTTGTAGATCAACGTTTCTCAACCTGACGAGGGAGGCAAGAACAGACTGAAAAATAGCGAATATTTAACTTATTGAAGGGTAGGGGGTCACGAATGTTAAGCTGCTCAGGGGCCATCAAAGGTTGAGAAATGCTGTAGTAGATTATGATATGAATTGTATATAGGAATCTTTTGACTGGTTTGAAATGCATGTATTTTGTATAATGTGCTTTAAATTTTAAATTGCTTGTTAACTTCAAGCAAGAATAAATCAGATGTTATTTCTAGAAGTTTTATTTCCATGCATCGTATATAACGTATTGGCTTATCTAGACTGATTTCATGCATACAATGACGGAATATCTATTGGAAATAAAGTTTATTTTTAATGAAGTTTTACGTTCATTGTTGAGGACGGGTTCGATGAATGAGTCTTTCATGAGGAAACCTTGTTGTTGTTAATGCGCCAGACGGTGCTTAGCATGTTACTGCAGTAATAGTTACTACGGTATTAGTTACTATGGTAATAGTTGCCATGGTAATAGTTACCACGGTAATAGTTGCCGCAGTAATAGTTACTGTGGTAATAGATACCACGGTAATAGTTGGCACAGTAATAGGTACCACGGTAACCGTTATATATGTGCTCACACCCAGAACACAGGGCAATATCCTTTGACATTATAATCATGGCTGACCAACGATTGGGAATGTATGCATTTTATATGATTTGAATGTCACCATCACAGAAAACCTGAAGTATGGCAAACAAGCAGAAAAAGCGTCAGAAATGCGTGCAGAATCCATGGTTTCATTGAAAGAAACTTTCAGTAGAAGTCAAAAAGCATAATATTACTGCTCTATTAAGCGCTAATCCGGCCATATTTGGAATATTCTGTGTAATTCTTCTCTCTTACCTAACGACGAGATATTAACAAAATGGATAAAATTCAGCGAATAGCGACGAAGTTGATTCCTGAACTCCACAATCTCAGCCACGAAAGAAGTCTTCATCAGCTTGTACTCGTCTTTCCAGAACAAAGAAAACTGCGAGGACCACTCATTGAGACTTAGAAGTATGTCAACGGCCGTAACGATGTTACCCTGGAAGGACTTTATGACAAAGACGATATCGTGAGAATCAGAAATAACGACCACAAATTAATAATAAAAAACTTCACGATATCCCAGGCTCTAAACTTTTTCCCAATTAAAACTGTCAGAACCTGGAACCAACTACTAGGAAATATCATTTCTACTGGCAGTGCAAACACATTCAAAAATCGTCTCGAAGAATATTGGATAAGAAACCCCCACTTTTATATAGTACTAATTCTATCTCCTTCTTAGGTCCTGGATCCTGTGTATAATTTTTGCACGTGTGCATAACTAAAATGCTTGTGCATGCACGTGACTGAAATGTCTGTGGGTGATAAAAGGGCATGTGCAGGATTATTGCCTTAATTTTAGACGGCGTGGGATTTGGGCCGTCACCCAAAGATGAGCCACGCAACTCGGTCGTGTTGTCATGTTCTATTCTAGTTATTATTATATGATATATAATTGAAACATGTTACATGGTAATATTTTAGATTATATGATAAGAATTAACATAATATATGAATATAAAATTTGTACAATTTATGATTTATAAAATCAAATTTATTCTGCAGATGAACTGTGTTGTTTTTTTACAATGATAACTGATCCAATCATTACTTGCGTTGCAGGCTGGCAATTATCACTGCTCCAATCATCACTTGCGTTGCAGGCTGGAAATTATCACTGATCCAATCATCACTTGCGTTGCAGGCTGGAAATTATCACTGATCCAATCATCACTTGCGTTGCAGGCTGGAAATTATCACTGATCCAATCATCACTTGCGTTGCAGGCTGGAAATTATCACTGATCCAATCATCAGCCCACAAATCTGGGCTGGAAATTTAACGCAAAACCTCACAGGCCAACACCTGGCAGCACTGATTGTAATGTGAGAACTGATGGCCTGAAGAGAACGTGAGCTGCACATTAACTGAAAGTGAGCTGAACGTGAGCTACACATTAACTGAACGTGAGCTGAACGTGATTGTCAGTGTTCTGTTCATTGAGTTAGAATCAAATTATAACCGTCGCATGCACACGAAATAATTAAATTGACTCTCGTATGCACACGAAATAATTAAATTGACTCTCGTATGCACACGAAATAATTAAATTATGACTCTCGTATGCACACGAAATAATTATATCATGCCTCTCGTATGCACACGAAATAATTAAATTATCACTCTCGTATGCACACGAAATAATTAAATTATGACTCTCGTATGCACACGAAATAATTAAATTATGACTCTCGTATGCACACGAAATAATTAAATTATGACTCTCGTATGCACACGAAATAATTAAATTATAACTCCCGTATGCATACGAAATAATTATATTATAACTCTCGTATGCACATGTGACTTCAAGATAAGGGCAAAAGCAAGAACTTCTACTGCCGTAACGAGGACAATGTGAGCTACAATGCTTAACATGTCACCTTCCCATGCGACATTTACATCAACTTTGACATTTATGGAATGATTAAGTGGTTCCGCCGTATATAGACAGCCGTGCAAGCTATCGCTGTCCCTCGATTGTTTCTTTATGGAAGTGACGTAAAATTTTGCATGCTTCGTCGTTTATGAATTCCTTGACCGCTGGGTGATGTGGTGAGGTGTGTGGCTGTGGTGGGGTGTGTGGCTGTGGTGAGGTGTGTGGCTGTGGTGAGGTGTGTGGCTGTGGTGAGGTGTGTGGCTGTGGTGAGGTGTGTGGCTGTGGTGAGGTGTGTGGCTGTGGTGAGGTGTGGGCCGGGCTCGAGTACAAAGAGGGAATATTAGCAAGCAATTCACACACCAAAAAAATATTAAGAAAATAATCTACATGGTAAGTTTTACGTCCTGTGAGAAGTTTGACATCATTATTTTCATTTATGTATGTTGAACCAAGGTTCAATATTCAATCCTTTGATCCTGCCCCA
>VCRD01000296.1:2566-53781 GCA_006783055.1 Trinorchestia longiramus
ATATACTATATATATTATATATATATATAATATATATATATATATACTCACTGCATATACAGTGCGGGCATGAATCCAAACAATACGAAGTAATTAAGCCAATGGAGGATTTAGTCCTTTGCACGTAGCATTAGATCTTGCTAAGCGGTGCATTTGCTATATGTGCTCGGTCTACAGTGAAATTTAAATCTCGAGCCTTCATTCAAACAGATTTCAGGACTTGATTAATTGAAGCCAAATGCCTGCAGTGCTCAATAACAGCAGCAGTCGGTATTGATGAAATTCTTTGCATGTTATGTGAATAATATCTATACTTTTGTGGGAGAATACATTGTTATCTGTAACCTTGCAAATGGTCTGAACAAGCCTGAGTTCAATCCATTGTTTCCGAGATGCACAATAGTGGCTTTTTTATTGAATTTAGCTCATAATTAATTCAGCCGTCATATATTTATTTCAACTGACGACTGGAAACTAGATTAAGTCCAGTTTTTGTATTTATTGGTTTTCCAGATATTAAAGAGGAAAAAAGGTAACAATAAGTAATTCTGTCTTCATAAACGCTGTATAGTTCGCTCGCTATTTGAATTCAATGACTTCAGTACATACATCAAAATTTAGTTTTAAAAATATGATTTCATTTGAAATTCCTGTTAAAATAGAATGAAGCCATTACAGGAGAAGCTTATAAAATTCCTCAGTTTATAATTTTTGCACTACAACAATTATTGTGAGCGTCTCATTGCCCCAAAGCACACAAGAAAAATTTTCTCCCTGGCTGTCTCTAAATTGACGCTCATGAGTTTTACCTCCTGCACGACGATGCAAAATCCATTCTGCCCACGCAGGTTCACAACATAACCAAGAATTACCAGCTTCCTAGTATAGACTTGACAACCAAACCAAAACTAATGGGAAATCATAGACAGAAAGGATTTATATTATGGATATTTGCATTCCTTTGAATAATGGAAGTCATTACAGGGATGACAGAGTCATTGTTCAGGTCGATGCTTTTGGGAAATCTCATTTATTTTTATAATTTTTCATTCTCATAAATCTAATCAGAAAAAAACGAAGCATATTGAAAAACCATTCGTAAAGATCATTTTGATTTCCAGCGATACATGTTTATAAGAATATTTAATCTCGTATGTGTGTGGTCATTGCTAAGGTATTTTTTATTCTAACAGCCATCTATAGAACAACAAAGCCACCGTCATTCGTATTAAGCAATCGCCGACAGCCCAGTATTGCTGTATTCATTTGCGTGAGCATTGATTAACAAAGCTATGTCATATTTTTCCGTCGCTAATATCTCTTCATTAGCTTCCATAATTTTCTCGATATCTCAGCAACCTCCTTCCTGTTTTTTTACAGCTTCAAGTAGCTGCAGTCGCCATTATTTGCTGCATCATTTTTTGAAGATTAACTTGAGCTTGTATTTGATTGAACGAATGTCGCTTCTACCAGCAATCTCAACGAATTGCATATATTCTTTGAACGGTGAAAATAATGGAAACTTTGATTTGATATTCTATGTAATAGTAAGTACATCCAATGAGCATTATTATTAAATTGACAAAACTTGTATTTCTTTTTTAAAAAATATGTTGTTAATATTTAAAGCTGTGCAGCGGTGACTGGTTTTCAAGTTACACACGGAAACTTATTTTTAAAAATACAGAAGCGTAACCGTCCCGTGGTGAAACTAAAGATGACTCCGAATTTTCATGGGCAAAAGTTTGAGGAAACGCATTTTTCTGACGATATCTACTGAAATAAAGTAAGATTTAACAATTGTAATTCAAAGCAAAATGTAAGTTTTTATTGATACCCTTGAAAGAATAAGGATGTAAAGTTGGTGGAGTTAAGATATTTTAGACAGTTTTCCTACGACCTCAATCATACACAGCGTCTTGACTAATGTGTTTGCTTACTTGCTTGTCCCTTTGGTCCGACTTCAACAAATTACTTTGAGCAAATAATAATTTTCGAGACTAGAATCAGTGCTACCAAATCATTTTCCCTTAGTGCCAGTGATGCAAGACTGTGGGACACTCAGATATATTAGAGCAGCTGTCGAGATTTTTAAGTTAAAAAAGAAAATCAATTCCAGGAATTTCCGTCGGACAAATTTATTGTAGATAGAAAACTTTTTGCGAGAATTTTTGTTTCGGCCATTAAAGAGTATTATGTCCGAGATTTCATTGCTATAAAAAATTAATATTTCCAACGAGAGAGAGGCTACGGCGAGATAAATTATAATTAAACTTCGAATGCATAGCATAAGGGGAAATAATTCTATGCAATTTTACAAAAATTATAAAATTTTGTACCTCAGGTAACAAGCTGTTTTTTGTTGTAGAATACCTAGGTAGAAAAATCTACAACATTTTATAGTTCAAACAGTATAAAAAGAAAATATTTGCTCGTATTGTGTACTAGACTACGCAGATTCTCATGCTCATGTTCAGTAATAGCCTAATAAATAAGTACTTATGTACTAAAACGAAGGTTGTATGCTCCAGTCGATGATATTCTTTCCAGTCGATGACTACATTTAACCCCTCTACCAGAAAATCATCACTCATAATATTCAAAAGAAATATTCACGTATTTACTTGCGAAATGACTGACAAGTTCATTTCACAAACAGTGATGAGCACTCAGTATATTCTGCCTATGTAAACACACTCGCAGGACGTCAAGTGCATGATGTTTTAATCATAAGATTGTCTCTTAAGTGATCGTCTATGCCACAGAGCATTCATGACTCTAAAAACCATGTAATCCGTTGAGTGGTCTGACGTGTTGTCATGTGGTGCGATGTAAGAGAACGAGGAATTCAGTACACAACGTTTTCAGGAAGGTTTCGATTAACACACAAGGAGTATGAGGATGTTCTAGAAGTTTCATTGGAAATGCTGCAAAATAGCAATCAATTGATATCATAACTTGTGTCACATAGAGCAAAACATATGTATGTGTATTTGTACCGAATTCTTGCTTCAAATGTGAATGAAACTCTTTCAATTTATTAGTTTATTTCCATTTTCAGTTCTTAATTCATCGAATCGTAATTTTCAGAATAAATTGCCTGTCTAATCCCTGCCCTACATCACGGAAATTATATCTGACTTGTAATCACGTGCTCTACACTCTCTCGTTCGTGATCGTCTAGACCAGGGATGAGTAACCTTTCTTTTAGTAAAGGCCGCATTAACAACGTTTATGTACACCTCAAAAAGGCCTCAAAAAAAGATTTGCATGGACCTATATAACAGATATCATACAGCTATTGTGACATAATTACATCCATAACTTGCATGAAAGTGTAAAACACACTGCATAGAAAACATGATAAAATGGAGCGAAAATGTATTTTCAAGAATTACATACATTTATAACCTTTTTCTGAAGAGGCCACAGAAGGCCGCACTTAATGACTTAAAAGGCCGCATGCTGCTTTAAGGCCGCAGGTTCCCTTTCAGTGCGACCGACCGACCGACCAGTGAGGGCCAGATGAAAATTTTCAACAGCTGGCTTAATAAACAATATGTATTATTCCTAGTTCCTTACGTGGATAATTACTGAATACGCACATCTTGGTAATCCTTAGTGGTTTATTTTAGGGACAACTTGAGGTCTCTTTATCCGTAAAGTCTCAAACGCAAGTTTTTAGTACATGAGAAAATTGTTTCCATGGTTTTCACCATAACTCCCCTCTTAACAAAAGTATCTGTTTCAATCAAGTTCTTATGAGAGCCTTGATCTTTAGAAGTTTTTTAGCCATAAATATCAGAAATTTTAAGGGATATTTACCCGCAAACGCGTAAAATTTATTATCCCCATTAAGTTTGGGTATATTTTTGCAGTACCAGTGCCTTATATATGGTTGAGATTGTAAATTTGAACGTTCAACTAGAGTCAAGCGTACACATTATCTTATGAAGAATTTGTTAAAAATATTTGACTATAAAATTAATATATAAAAAATAAAAAATAACAATATTTTCATCACTTTAATGACAAGATAATGCTGTTTTTTGATAACCCTATGAAAATATCTGAACTTCTTGACCGAACAGCCGTCCATTCTTGTTCAAACTAGATCGATAAGGCGTTGTCGTTAACACTTAGAAATTAATCACTTTTTTGTGAGAAGTATTGTAGGAACATCAATGGCGAGTCTGTAGAATCTGTTTTAATTTTTTATGACAATTCAATATTGCTTCCTTGTCATTTCTTTTTATTTTTCGACTGGTTTTTCATGCTATTTAATTTTATGGAAAATCCATTGGAAAATTACATAATAACAGTTTCACCAACATCATTGTTGAACAAAATGGACTGAATTTTTCACTCTATTTTCCCATTGTGCACAAGTCAAAATTCTCGCATATACCGGCAGATAAAGTCACCTGCTTACCGTGGCTGTTCATGTGGCAGTAAAAAACACTAAAGCCAAGCAGTCATGTGCTATTATACACTATTATTATTACTATTATATTCTTAGTTTAAACACTGTTGTTACACAGAAACTCGGAGTCCTGGTATCTATGGCCGTCTTCTCGTACAGCTACGCTCCGAGGCAGCTAGATTACAAGGGAGCGACACCGAAAAGGCTAAAATCTGCATAATTTTTTAGAGTTCATTCTCCTATAAAAAGTTTCGTTTCGTACCTAATGGATTTTCGGATACGTGCTATTCAACATTACCTGGAAAAATAAATACTTGAAGATGTTGCGTGACTCGTGGTCTACATTAAAGAATAATATTACATAGGGTAAACTCCACTCATCAGGCTGTGGATACAAGATGACTACAATAACAGCCTTCAAAACTATGTTGCGGTACTCAATAATAGCAATATTTTTCAGAACTTTTCTTTTTCTTAATTTATCTCATTAACGATATGTTTGTTATCCTCCAGAAGAAATGTTTTCATAAACACTAAATTCAGGTCTTCGTCTTGCCCAACACGGAAAAATGATCGCTTCTTGATGCTAAATAGTTTTAAATTATTGTATGATTTTGAACTGTACACGATAAAATGGGTTACGAGAACACAACATATATATACTGAACTATCAATTAGCTACAATAATATGATACAATATTAAGATGATTAAATGTACCCTTTTTCAGAATTTCTTAAAAAATTTAACACTGTTTTTGATTTTTGAGTTGCACCAACCTTTTTAACGTATTACAATAGATATTGCAGCCACATTGCAAACTCATATTCATGGCAAACATTCCAAGATCTTTAAGTTTCCAAACGCTTCGTGGTGCACAGGAAAGCTTAGTCATCATTAGCGTTGAACAGCTACCAATAAACCTAAATGCAAAATGAATGCTTTAATTAATGGTAAAAAGGGGCAAGAGTTATATAAGTGCATTTTCTAATCCTATTTGAGGTCAGCTTATCATTTCACAGACAATAAAGCGGAATAAAAACCAAATCCCATCCAATTTGTCTTTTCCGCGAGCAACTCCCATCTTTCATCCATCGTTCAAGAAATAAATATCCCGGCCCGGAAAAAGTGGTCTAGGATTTCCTACTCCATATACAATTTGCTGGCCATTCGTCTTGGTCCCAGAAGAAACTTCTGGCCAGGAGTGGAGGCCGCCATCTGGGATGAAAAATGACATGAATGAAGGGACCAGCGAACACCTCGACCACGCGTCCTCATGTTCGATGGAGTGTAGAGACCACGACCTGTCAGGTAGACCTCTCAGGTACCAACGCATGTGGTACCTAACCAGGTACTCTATTTTAACTATACCAAACTGAATACTTCCTAGTGCGCATTATTCTAATACTGTTTTAAATTTTCAGTTGTTCATTGGTTTTGTATTTTGATTCTGAAGCTACGCTTTGATATTAAATTCGAAGGAATGAGTACAAAAGGTGCGAGCTCATACAAGTATGAAGGCGCGCATTAATGAATTTTCAGGTAATGAATTTTCAGGTATTGTCATTAATGCTACGAGCATAAGTAAGAACTTAGGATATAGTGATATTTGACAACAAACCAAGAATTAATTAATAATATTTCATGTTTTGTTTTAATTATTAAAATGAATTTATTTATTGGTCACTATATTGAAATTGAATAATAGTAAACAGGAAAAAACATCATTAAATATGCCTATTGTTGAAGGTAATATCAATATTGCAAGGTTAATATTTTTATCAAATTATTAAATGTTATCAATAATCTTGCCTCTAAAGAAATAAGTGAACGCACTATGAAGTAATCGAGTGCATTTACACTCTGTATCTTTCATGAGCAGGATTTCGGAAAGCAGGTAGAAAAATGTCCAACTCCAACCTATGAGTTAATCAGAAAGCTTCAAAAGGAAGTAAAATTTGTTCATCGAGCTCCTGATATAATCTATTAGAATAACATGCACTTGAGTACATTTAAAACTGCACATTTTTTCCCAAGTTCGGCTGTGTATTTGCAGAAATATTTTCAGGACTTCATGCAAAACACTCGTTGAACCTCCACACGCTCCGCAAATATCTGCTTCGAAAATTCAATTTTATTTTTAATTAAATTTGGTGTACACAGTAGCCATAAATCGGGGATTTTTGCTGCCTCTGTAATGTAGCAGACTGGAAAGAAAATCCTGTCTCTTTCTCCAACACATTTATTTTATCTAAAAAATTGACACAATGCTATTTTTGATCTTTGCAGTAATTTTTCTCTCCTCCTGTGATTTCTCTCCAATGGTCAATTAGCTTTTTGATGCCTTCTTCAAAAAATTCTTGGATTTTGAAGAGAAAACCAAATCGAGGTCATTTTTTAGTTGTTCGCCATTGTTATAATTGTATTGCTTAAATGATGCTGCAAAGGAGTAAAAAGATGGTAATCAGAAGGAGCAATATCAGGTTGCTGAGGGAAAGAGGTAAAACTTCCCAATTGAAGCTGATAATTTTTTCTGAAGTTATTCTTGTTATGTTAAGTTTAGCAATTTTATGTTGGAGCACAAAACCTCTTCCATTGAGTAATACTGGTGTTTTTCTTGACAAAGCAGCTCTTACATCATCAAACTGCTAACATTTTTTTTGCAACCGTAATTGTTTGTTTGGGGTTTAATAACTTATGATGAATTAATCCATTCATATTCCACCATAAACATAACATGATCTTCCTTGGGGGTAATCCATGTTTTGGAACTGGCTGTGAACTTTAATTTTGCTCTAACCATTGTATTTTGCGTTGTGTATTGTTGTAAAGAATCCATTTTTATCTCCAGTGACGATTCTTTCTAAAAATGGTTCCCTGAAAACAAAGATGTGCTTTGCTTTCAAACTATTTTAGGTGCCGTACAGCAATACCATCTCTGACACGCATTTACTACGAGTGAGCACATATTTTAAAACAACCCGCATGTTTCCATTTGTTTTTAGTCTTGAGAAAAAACATCGGAGGTGTTGTAACTTGAAAGCACTTCGTAAAATGTATAAATTTGTATACAAATGGTCGGAAAAAAGTTCAAACACAGTGCTGTCTATGGTGATTGACCTGTGGATGTGTTAGATGCGTTATACTCAGACCATGCTTTGGCTCAACGACTTGTCTTGGCAGGATATCGAAACCTATATTCTGAATAATATTGGGAACAAGTGTGAATGCAACACTTCTCCATACATAACACCATCTTGAAATCACGATCAATTGAACTTAGCATATTTATATTCCCTCTCCCAAATCATGATGGGGAAAATTTAACCCTAATTAGATAACAGTTTATGAAAAAGAAAATAAAAAATTTCTAAATACCACATTTGCCAAATAAAAGCCCCTTAGCCTCGGGTAACATGGGTATTGAAAGGAAAACAGCATATACTTTTTTTATTCTGGAGCGAACTGTTTATAAATTAATGGATTTGACAACAGGACTAAGCTTCATGTTTGAAAGCAGAAGTCATGAATTGCGAAAAACCTTCATTTTTTACGGAACGTTTTATTTTTGTGTGACTTACACAAGCTATTAATCACATTTTCGAATCTATTTCTAATATCTACAGAAAAATACTGGTTCTTTGGATTACATTTTTTAGCTTTGAATTTTGGATTTCATTTTATATGAAGGTCGTTTTATAAAAGGCTTAGAAAAAAGTAGTTGAGTTTCTGAACCTTCCAAAACCATATTATTCGATGGAAAAAGTTATACGCTTCATAAATTCCTTATCCCAGTCGTTGGTATTTTTACTAGAACCTGAAGACTAGAAATCAGTCTCTAATTTTAGGGAAATTAAACTTTATTAGAGTGATATAGCTTCATACCCTACAACTCCAGCGCCAATGTTTTAAAGTTTCCTTGAGTATAAAGTTTGCTTGAAAATATCCATAAAAGTTTTACCATGAAAGAAATTAAAACATTACCAAATTTTTAATGCGGCGCGATTTTACAAGCCATTCATTGTAAAAAAAATGAGACATCGACTTACATTACGTAAAATACATTCGGAATTTAAATTTGTGTGAGCGTAAAGCTTGGCTATGGTATTTAACTAATCTAACTTTGATTTAAATGGCCATTATAATACTTCCATACATAACTAGTGCAATACACGTACATGTAACTTGTATAAAGACATTATAGATGAGCATAGATGCCTAAACACTGGCTATGTGTGCCACTGATATTCATTACTCTCAAATAGTATATTATATAATACAACTTTTCACAACAGTTAATGTTCGAAAAAACATAATAATTTTCGTCATTCTAGATCAAGAAATGCCGTAGGAAAAAATTAATAACAACATAACCCTTGTGGCTACTTCCAAGTTCTATTCAGTGAGATTATTTTAGGCAGTTTAATACATTATATTTTCATTAAGAATACGTATATGCCACACAGGGCAACATTCACAACTGCATACACCTTAACATTAGCGTGAATTGTGAAAATACTAGTAAATAACAGCCCATTTCCAGTTTCCACTTAAACCTTTTGGAAATATTTACTTTTGTTAATTCCCGATTTTGGATAATCAATAAAGCAAGTAAATCGTCGTTTAAAAATACTATTCGAAGTTTTTTCTTCATGAATGTCTGACTTATTTCCACTGCCTGTCTATTTGGAGGCGTAAAAGTCGGAGTTATTTTGAGGCAGTGCCGACCGAAGAATTTAACTATGCTCACCAATAACTTCATTTTTTACATGACGAAGCACTGATTCATGCGCAATTACGTAAGTTAACGTACCAAGGTTTCAAGATAGATAACTCGGACCTCCAAGGTCCTTCAGTATGTTGAGCTAAATGCCAGTTGCAAATGCTGCACTTTCTATTACAATTGAACACAGAAAGAAATAGAAATTATTTTCCATTGTTTTTCAGTTACAAAAGCATATGACAACTCCAGTTCTAAAAACAATCATTTTGAGGTTGTACAATGTTCTATAAAAAGAGCTTGTCTGTGCTTATATTTAATGTTTTTTTTCAAAACTACTTCTCTCGAACAACACGATATTTGAAGTCATATATTCTAGTGTTTTTCAAGAAATCTAAAGTATTTTTCGTTTTTTCCTCTGAATCATCATGATTTTGCAATCATTTGTCGAGCTGAAATAAGCACTTGTACATCCCCTTTTTTCAGTACAATTGTGTAACCGCTGACAAGTTCTATAAAAAATCCATTTTTATGCTAAATAACTTTTCTACGAATAAATATTAGTGTCAATGAAATAGTATTCCATTCAATATCCCATTTTTTCAATGCATACATGGACGTTATTGTTGAATTACATAATTATTCGTTTATTGGACGGTAAAAATTTACCCCTGAAGTGGAATTCAATACGAGAATTTTTCACCAATAACAAAAGTTTGCTCAACGTACTTGAAATTACACGTTAGAAATTGAAAGCATTCAATTGAAAGAATCCAAATGATTTTCCACGTTTATCAGTGCCTTATAATTCGCTTTGAAGCCATCGTAACTGCATTGAAGACGTCATTTCTTTGCCTATTTACAAATGATAAAAACACTGTTGTGTTCAGTGATGGGATGTGAATGCAAGTAAAATTATAAAAAATGAGAGACGGTTTCTGTATAAAAAATTTAATACTAAAATCCTGTATGATAATGATGTATATTAAAATTAACAAAAAACGAAAATATTACTAAAGAATGAGAGCTTTATCCTTAGATACATTTTTACTTTTTAATATCAGCACATGAACGGGACACAATTTCATCAACTTCACTCTCAGTTAAATTTTTATCATCCTTATTTGTTGGTTGTGTCTACTGGTGTGTCATCGACATTATCCTAGAGGCTTAAGTTCATCATCAGTCTAATGGTTATGCCAGTGTGTGTCTCTGAAGAGACTTGACTAATGGCACCTGCATAGTTCTACGGTCGCTTTTTGATGTTAATTGCCTATGTAATCATCATCTAGTCCTTAGAAGCGACAGAACTCTGTGAACTGTCCCACTTTCAAAGTTCTATATTGCACTCCTATAACAGCTAAGAGGAAAATACTGTAGTGTGTTATTAAACTTCTACTTTGGCTTCAGATGCACGTACATGTTCTCTCAAAAGCTACAAAACCAAATTTGCGGAAGAAAATGGCTGTCGTTCATTAAAACAGCGTAACTTGAAAACAACATTTTTGGCTGATGAAGAAAGTTCACACCTAGAAACCAAACGAATTTTTGTGATGTTTAAAAAAATTCATTTTGCTTTTTATTCGAATTTTTTTTAAAACAACAGTGTATGATGTATAAATTCATGTATACTTTTCAACATAGTATTAAAATCGAACACCGCAACAAAAAGTTTATTTTTATATGTCATGTATTGGATACTCGATGTTTCTGAGGAAAAAAAACACTATTCTGGTTGCCCGATTTTTTAACAGCAAACATGGGTTTGCTCTTGGCAAATACATCGAGATTCGCTCGAGGATCATGAAGTGCAGAACAGAGGGTTACAAGTTCTTGAAATGGGGTAACTTTGGATTGCTGTACCTCGCATGTTACCGTAAAAATAATTTTTTAATTGCGTTACAGAAATTCGAAGCAATCCCACTGTGCAGAAATTTATGGATGGGGAGAGACGTTTCAGGCCTGACTGGAGTGTACGTAGGAATAAAACGATTTCTTTTGTTCTGTAGTGCTTTTGTGAACGAAGCTTCCAACAAAGCGGCTTTTATAACAGTCAGGGCTGGAGACTAACTTCACACTTGGGTCCTACTGTTTCAACTGGACTTTACGTGTTTTTCTGTTCTCTCGTCTAGACATTGATACTTCTTACCCAAGCGCTGAATAAGAAATGCCCTTCCCACCCATAAACGTTTAGAACAATTGTCGGTCAAATATAAGATCACAGTTTAATGCCCAAATATAACTTTAAACACGTAAATATGAAGTCGCAATTCTCAAGTTAAGTTTAATAATGTTATATGAGCAGCTCGTCTTACAATAATTTCTGGCCTTTTAAATACCAGAGTTACAGCAGAAACTTAATAAGCATAAAGCTTTAGATGTTTGCATAAATTCAATCAAAAAATAAAGAAATTCTATTTGGCAAATGGTCTTGAACAGCTTGAGTTAAAATTTGATCGTGAACTTGAAGATTAGTAGGAAATCATTCTTAAAAGTGTTTATTTATTTTATCATAAAAAAGTTAATATTTAATAAAATTCCGAAATAAAATAAATAGTATGTGATGTGTATATCACGCATTCATTTCATTCTTAGAAATAAATATCTTACACGGCATTGAAATGCAATCTCGCAGGAAATGACAGAGCAACAAATGCAAATAAAATAAACACACGGAAAGCACTCCATTTAAATTCAAAAGCCTCAACAATGCGAAGAAATGAGGTTTATTTGAATGTTTATCTCTTACCAGGCGATGTAGAGCTAACATTTGCCAACAAATGGTTTACATGGTCGTGCAAAATGTCCCTGCATGGACTACTAAATCTTTCAGAGAGCTCACTCTTGCTTCAGTCGTCGTGCAAATGATGGAGCCACTGACGCTAATGGTGAGCTCTTCTCAAACCGCTATAATTCTCTGCCGTATTTATTAAAGCCGCCGCCTAACACAGTGGTGAAATTCGTTGTGTTGTAGGAAATAAATTTCATCAGACAATTTCATTCGTTGTGAACTATTTCCACTTTCTACATCGTATTACAGCTTACGTCACAATTACTGCTTCTTTATTTTCGTTTTATCTGCCACTGAAACGTAGAAGATGCTCATTGCGCTGCTGATATGTTACTTTAGGTTTAAGCAAGCGTAGGTGCTGTAGTTCTTTCTTCGCATGTTTTAACGCAAAATTCAACAATTGTTATTTCTCGTTTGTGATGCTTCGAGCCTGTTATAAGTATAGCAGTAACTTTTCCGTAATGAAGCCAAAAATTACTCCTTATTGAAAACAAAACTAATAAAATATTCCGTAAATTATTATTTCGATGGGATGTATGGAAATGTGGATGGGTAATAATTATCGACACGTTGACCTTTCAATGTTTTAAGGAGATATAGCATGCAATGTACACTGTGCTGCACACTGTCATGTATTATAACAAACACGAGAAAATTTCAGCTTTAAAGAACGAAAATATGATTGTTTACTGATTCATTTTTGATTTCGCTGTAGAACATACGTGTACAATTCTTCTCGTGCTGTGCGTATATTTTATTAGTAAAGTCCACGGATCGTTAATTCTTTGTGTGGCATTCTAATCCAGCATCTTATTGATAACAATTGATGTCATTTTTTTGAGTCAGTTTCTTTAACTCTGGTTCTTTTTGAGTGATATTTAAGGTCACTTTCAAACCTGGAGCTTTTTCCTCGTATCGAAGTTTTGTTTCAGTAACTCCAGCTGATATGTTCATATATTTAGCACTAAAATAAAGTCAGTCACAGCATTTTTGCTTGTTATATTATTTCCATAAACTAGAATGGGATAAAATGCCCGTTGCTCCACTGTTCTGCAAAATCCCAGTTTCATTATGTACAAGTATAGTCGTCTCAATGTTCTTCCAATTGACTCTAGGCGTGCAACAAGCCTTCTAAAGTAAGACGTAAATTCATTTTCAACGACTGAGCGCATTGTTTGCAACAATGCCTGCGCATTCGCACGTGTGCTCTTCAGTTTTCCATTCGAAAATTTGCCAAGACCGCAAATGGAACTCGTAATATGGGTCATAAATTCTAACAACTCCGCCATGCTGCGGCGCCGAAAACGTTTCCAGTTGGCTTCCGCGAGTTATGTTGACTTGGCCTAAACTTTATACATATAAATATTGTCCTGAATAAGTTGTTCACGCTTGTAGTTGAATAGCGTTTACAGCATAACTCGCATTGCAAATAATTCTTCCTTAGTTGACAGCGTTTTCTTCAACGAGGAATGACGATACAAAATTGCAAATAGTGAAGAAATAGAGGCGTGCTCATGTGAGACAACCACTGGTACACAAATTAAAAACACATGTTCAGAAATTTTCAATCTTTATGCTAATGAACGGCGTCGTTCATTAGTACATAAGCAGTTTATAGCGCAAAAGCTCGAGGACATTTGTCTGAAAATTGCTAGATGGAGTAAATTAGAACAGCATCATGTGCAACGTGATGGCCAAAACCCGCGTGGGATGCCTAAAAATCTATAAAAGTTTATGATACTAACCAACTACTAATCTGGACACTTTGTAGTTTTTCAATGCGTCCTACCCATTGAAAGAAATATTTATTAGTAATTAATTAAATTTACGTAAAAAAGGCCTTCAAAGTCAGTTGTGTCAGTTGTGACAGTCAGTTGTTTCTTTAAAATGGTAACCACACTTTTATGATGCAGTTATAAGATGAAGCGTTTGAAATCCTTAGAAGCTTAAATGATTTGTTGATTTTTTCCATTTCTCTCTTTTTAATAAAATATTTTTGTCCTTGTTTGTAAATTGAGTTTTCGTTTAGAAAGAGGATCTTGAGCTATGATGTCGTAACCTCTGGAGCTACCCACAAAGTTTTCAGGAAAGAAAGAGATGTCAGTGATTTAATTATTCACCCAAGAAATTGATACGACCGAGGTATAAACAGCACAGGTTCTAAGGACGAAAAAAATCATGAAGCCAGGCAAAATTAGGCATGAAACTCAAAAATGTGTGACCAACAAACTTGTTGTCGTCAGTTCTATTTTAAATTTTTGGTTCATAAATGCATTTTCAGTTCACGTCCCAAAGCTTGTTTGCAAATTGGGGAAGTATGCGAGCTATTTTTGCATTGTGCTAAACGTTAACATATGCAAGAATTGTTCAGTAGATTTGAAACAGTTTATTTCACCAATGGTACTGAAAAAAGCTCGTTCATAATCATGAAAATTTTCTATTTTGCGTGACTCAATTTCTTCAAATGAAACAGTTAATGTACTAACTAAAGAAGTTCGGGGCTGTTAAAGTTCTAACTGTTGCTCAAGACATCCATAAAATGGAGTAAATAACACAGTTTTCACTAATAAAATATTTTGAAGTATGTATTTTGAATAGTTCTGTTTCAATTCTCTTGACAGAAATTCCACGGTCTTGAAACAATTTTTCCGTAATTTAGCTACACTAATGGCAACGTTGAAGAGAAATGCTACAGCTCAGCACCAGCGACTCCAGCTCTAACATTTGGGCTTTAGTTTCCCTTTCCGACATTAACTTATTTTTGCAGTTGTGGACTCTCTTGTTTGCTGCCTTTTAGGAAAAAAGCTCTAGTCACTGGAAAGACTTTCATGCCTGAAACTCATTCTACCAGTATTTTAGACGTGAGACACTTTCATGCAAGTGCAATATTCCAACTTTAGACGTGAGAGACTTTCATGCAAGTGCAATAATCGAACTTTAGATGTGAGAGACTTTCATGCGCGTGAAATATTTCAACAGTACTTTGGACGTGAGAGACTTTCATGCAAGTGAAATATTTCAACAGTACTTTGGACGTGAGAGACTTTCATGCAAGTGAAATATTTCAACAGTACTTTGGACGTGAGAGACTTTCATGCAAATGCAATAATCGAACTTTAGATGAGAGAGACTTTCATGCGCGTGCAATATTTCAACAGTACTTTAAACGTGAGAGACTTTCATGCAAATGCAATATTTCAAAAGTACTTTAGACGTGAGAGACTTTCATGCAAGGCCAAAATTCCCGCAGTACTTTCGACGGGAAGACACTTGTCAGCAAGTGCAATATTCCAGCCGTGCTTTAGTAGAAAGAAAGTACTGTTCCAATTACACTGCAAAGTTTTGATACCGTCGGATTAGCAAACTTGAAGCTCAAAAAGAACTGGCGTGGCAAAATAGGGAGTCTCCAGGGCTTCTTTGTTGTAAAAGGATACAGCTTAAAAGTTCCTGTATGGCTTAATGAGCCTTGAAATGGTTCAGATTAGTTGCATTGTTCTTTAGATAAGTCGAGTTCTTCCGTTTGGATGCTTAAAAATTAGCGAAACTTTCATGTGAAACATTTTCCTTCCTTCGCAAGTTATTTTTTGTTCGTTTTCATTGCAAAACACTATCAATCGGATAATCATGAGCATCAGAATTTAAATGTAAGCTATAATTTCATTTTAAAAGTTAAATGATGGCGTCTAAATTCACATCAGCTAGCTGCAAGATGTGTGAAACCTCACGTATGATATCTCTCTAATTAAAATTTATCGATTATATTGTATAGATAATTCCAGTGGGATTATCATGACTCTCTCATGCATTCTGAATTCTAGATGGTGCAGATTTACTTACAAATTACAAAAAAACACAGGCGTAAATCAAAATTATTGAACCTCATTAGACGGATAACCATTATTTTACCCAAAATTTTCACCTGACAGCTTCACTTTTTTACCGGTTACAGTTTTACCAGAGACCAACACAACTACGCTAATGAGCTCACCGAAAGTTTGAAGGCTTCGAAGTAATTTCTACAGCCCAAAAACGGTAAAAATCTTTCTGCCCCAAGCTTCTCGAGGATGTGAAAAATAGAAGAAAGTGTGAGATAAGTTGCTTGTCATGGCAACACTACCGGCAAAAAATTTCCGATGAACCTCGATGAATTCAAGAAGATTGTTTCATTAGCCGATTTTTAGTTTGGTAAAACGAAACCATTTTCCGCTTACGCCAGTGTACGTACTTCCAAGAAAATATGATTCAAGATGAAAACTAAATTAAGAGACCATGAATTGAGAAAGAAAATTTTAACGCAGACACTTTTTCCGGAAGAATCTGAAACTATTTGCTTGATTGTTTTTATGTGTATGCAGTGACCTGTAAACTATTTATTAGAATACTGGGCATTGATGATTAAGATACGTGAAATTCTTTGGCAGTTTTTTGATATCCCTACGGGAATTTCCCTTGGCTCATGCCATCACTGTTTGAATGGTTTGCTTGTTTCATGTTTGCTGGCTATCACCAGCTTGGTCGACTGGTGAGCGAATCTGCTTGCAAGCGGAAAGACCCGGGTTCGAATCCCACTGCCGACATGGTTGACGCGGCTAGAAATACGGCATGGGACTTGGGTAAAACCACCGAATAATTATCGAAGTAATTATCCGACCCAAGAATGGGCCAGAAGGTTCGTTCCTATAGCCTCATTCTATTCTATTCTATTCTATTCTATTCTATTCTATTCTAATCAATTTATTACTTCAAAAAAAGGTTTTATGAATATTGACGCAGCTTCAGTGAACAGTTTCACACATTGAAGCCTGTTTTACGACACGCATGTAGTTAGCTCACTTTGCTGTTCTTGAGTCTGTTAACAGATTTGAACGACGTAGAGCTGCTGTTGCCAAACTTGATCTTAAAGTTAAATACATAAAAAAATTGTAGGGCAGTGAACGTAAGAAACCTGACCAGTGCCGAGCAAATTTATGACCGTCTTCTTTAAGCCCTTCATTTTAGGGATTGTTTCAAAATTGGATGAATAATTATGGAACATTCAGGCCATCGTTGACGCTTGCCAACTTTCAGTGTAACAGTTTCGGTGGTTCAGTGGAGTACAGTAGAGATCTCAAGGAGTCCCAAAACAATACGGGAAGCTTGGGATTTGAAGTTTTCATTCAACTTCTTTTCATCTGCCGACGTTAAGAGTTCTCTTTCTCTGCTGTCCTGACCGAAAATCTAAAAGCAATTACTTTTTAGACAGAAAAATCAAGGCTGACTGCCGGAAGGCTCCAGGTCTCCCCTAAAAAATAGAAAGTTCTCAGGACCCAAAAATATTGTGTATCAAATACTCAATATATCAAAGCACGAGCCAAGCCAAAATTTGACAGCGGAACTAGATTGAGAGGCCCAATTTTCTTCGAAAAATCTCGCCTCAGAGAATCTCAGTCAACAATTTTTTAAGGCAAAAAAAACAGGTTTGAATAATTTCCCATTCTGTCGAGAAAACGTACGACTGACATTTGGCTAATATAAAAAGTAAATTGCATGATGGAAAATGAAAAAAAAATTAAACTGAATCCCACTTACGAATAAAATTTTTCGTAAAGATTTTTGCAATTCATTCATGTGGCACGATTCTACTGTATGTAAAAAATACCTATTCTCTTTACATGTACATTATAAGTAGCAAAGTACAAGAGTATACTATTAATAATACCTTTTCATTGAGTTGAAGATTTGTTCAAATATCACTTCAAAACTTCAAAAGTTCATTATATTTACAGATTTACTGAATAATACGTGAAGAAAATAATCATCAGCATGAATAAAAATAGTATTAATAAGCATATGTGCAAAACAGTGACAATTCCCAACGCAATATGGTGACAAGATCGTTTCGATTAAATACAACATAAACACTGTCAAAGAAACGATGTAGCTGCATTCCTACACACAGGAAATACCTGCTTATAAAAACACTGTGTGCGTGTGCAAAACAGTATCGTAAGGACACTGACAGTTGTTCTTGACGTGCTCAAGTCACTCTGTGTGATCAGTGTCATTTTGGACGTGAGAGATCTAGAGATTTCTGCCAGTGGACCTGGAGGGCGAGTCAAGAATAGAGGTTTTATTTTTCCGTTGGGCCATCTCTTGAGATCCACGGTCATGCTCATGTGACTCTCAAGGACATGGAGAAGATTTGTTTTTTTTTGGCAAGGAAAATTTACTCCTGTGCATTTGGGCGGGGGCCTGTTTACTGCTACACACTGTACATAATGTTGCATACTGCTGCACATTACTGTTCACTACTGTGTACTACTGCACATTGAAGTTGACAGTTGTTCACCCGTTTCTCTCTCTTTTAATTACTTGTACTTCACTGGCAAAATGATGTTAGAACATTTACGAGTCAGTCGCTAAGAAAAAATGCTGTAAACGTTATAATTTAAACAAATTAAACTCAATTATTGCTACAGAACATGTAAGCATAAACGTGTTTTCAGATGACATGAAAAGTTGCTTAAAGTGTTACAGTGCCGTCCAAAATCCTTACTCAATCGCTTAGTAAATTAAGTTTCTTGACCAATATATATCGGGGAACATTTACAGGTACGATTTTCATTTCGCTAATGTGTCTACGTTGTCTGCTTGCTCAGACTGCACGTCCCTGCGAATGGAGTATTTATTTATTCGTGTCGGGGAGCTAAAATGCTTGCGTTGTGTGTAAAAATAATTGTTTTCTGTTATAAAATACGTTAAAATACTTGGTTTCGCTTTCAAATACTTCGTTCTGCGTGAAATGCTTACGTTAAGTGTTGAAACGCTTACGTTATGCGTTAAAGCGCTTACTTTAAGTGTTGAAATGCTATATTTGAGTGTTGGAATATGTAGTTTCTGTATTGAAACACGTTCTACGTTAAAAAGTTACATTTTGTGTTGATATGCTCACATTAAAACACAATCTCGTGCTTCAACTTAAAAGAAAGCGCAAGGTAGTTGAAAATTTTTACATCATTTATTGTTTTCAAAAAATGGCTTCCTTCAGGACAGCGTTTATTTTTTGATCATTCAATAAAACTTTGATTTAAATCTTCAGTGATATCCGCTAAATAATTTTTTTACTAAACTAAATGTTTACTATGTTTACTCAATGCATTGTTCACACAGAATAAATATAAGAAGCTTTGTAACTCTGAGCATGAGAAGCAGTCACGGCTCAAGCATCGGCGCAGCTGTCGGTCGCCTGAGAAAAAACAGAAACACGACGAGCGACTGCATTTCATGCAGGTTTCTGAGATCAAAGTCCCAAGTTAAGTAGCTTACTTTCAAATGAAATTCACTTTTGCCTTAAGGGGAAAATTTCAGGAACTTAGTTGAGGTGATAACAAGGTACATCTCATACTTCAAGGAAAAAGTACGTTGTGCATGCACGTGAAATGTCATAGTGGAAACTAAATACTCTATGTAATGTGAAAAAGAGGACTGGTCATTCACCGGGAGAAAGAGATGTATATAAAGTTCAACTTGTAGATGAGGTTAAAATTTTAGTTGATGTTAGAGTTGTAGATAAGATTAAAACTGTACTTAAAGTTCATATTGTAGATAATAAGGTTCAAATTGTTGATAAGGTTGAAATTGTGGATAAGGTTCAAATTGTAGATGAGATCAAAGTTGTTAACAAAATTAAAGCTGTAGATAATGTTAAGGTAGTAGATATTTTTCAAGTGTTGGGTGGAGTTAAAATTGTTTTCAAGGCTGAAATTAAAAAAAGTTAAAGTTGTGGGTCACGTTGAAGCAAGAAAATCTCCAGACTTGAATAAGAGAGACCGTCCTCCCTCAGACGCTGCATAACTTCTCCGAGAAAAAGGTATAAACACAGAAGAAGAACTTTGAAATTAAGCCAAAAATTCTTAAATTTATCACATCCGCTCAAGCCAGGGAATTACGAGCAGTCGACATGAAGATCTGCAAACGATATTTTGCTATAAAAAGGTTTAGAACCCAAAAGTTAGACGAGACTGAAGCTCAGTTAGTTTTTTTACCAATGATGACAGACTTTAAATGAACTTTGTAGTATAGTGCTCATTTTCAACTTCTTTGCTTGGTGAGCTGAAATTTGATCACAGCTGCAGAACTAAGCTGAGTCTTGTTCTCCCATCACTGCATCTTACATCATGATGAGTTTCCTTTCCAAGTGATTGAGAACGAAGCGTTTCTCTATCATCACTCAATGTTATCATTAAGGTGGCTTCATCTTTCACATTTGTTAGCTCTTTCGAGTAGTGAACATTATTACTCTTCTCTCATTCAGACTCTTGATTAATGTTGTTCTTCCCATCAGCCGCTTTATGATTGTGATGTTTTTAAGAATGTAGTGCGTATGTTGGTCATGCTGGAGAGCACAAATCAAAAACAAAAAGTGTTTAGAAGGAAATTGCAAAAAATCCTGATAAAAGTGTTGACATTTTTATTTTGCAGATACATATAATAAAAGAACGTTTGCTCGGTTTAGAGGTAGTAGCTAATGCCAGTAATACTTGTTTCAATAACAACACAAATTTATGTTCTGTGTCACTAAAGCAGCCTAAGCATCATGTGTTCAGTGTTGCACACTTAATTTAACGATGTGTTAGCATCCAGTTCTCTCTTTATCTCTACATATGTAGTTGAAAAATGTTGGTTTCGTGTGCTCACACTGAATACTAAGTAAACATTCAGATTCTATTTATTTTCGTGTTACAAGTAAATCGAAAAAGTTCATGAACAATTTCCAGCTCACACATTTTCTAAAAATTCAGTCAACATAAAAGGAAACCAGCAGATGTCATTTATGCTCGCACCTTTATGGAGATAATGTCACTATGATCCCAAAAAGAGCATAACTGAATTTCAGTGTAATAGTCAAAATAATGAACTTGATACACTTCTCGGTCAAAACGTTTTTCACACCCTGATAAATATTTCGCAAATATTCTCGAGCTCGTCTTTCTATCAGAACCATTCTAAACATGTCTTTGCTAACAATTTGAGCAAATCCAGCTCATAACAGTGCCTGGAATCATTGGTTCTGGGCACACTTTGAATGGTTTAGAAGCCTTTCAGAGTCTTAGAACCATCCTAGCATATTGTAAATAGTAGGGATATGAGCGTCGACAGCTATATATATTACTGGATCTGTCGGGGAAATGAATCTGCAATGCATAAAACATTGATCCTATAAAGTTTCTTAGGAGATCACAATGCTGTTACACTAAACTATGATACAAACCCTAATTCTGACCCAGCAAAGGACCTAAGGTTCTCACACCAAGCACGATAGCCTTAGACGCCTGCGCTGTCAGAGAGACGCATAAATATTCTAGAGGTGTGTCTGGCTTCTGCCGATCTCCAACATGAATATTGTGCTGAAAGAACGTGAATCTTGGTTTGTCAGCCCAAATCACAGATTTACTGTGCTTGACATTCTAGTCATTGTTATTCTTTGGGAATTGCAGACTCTTGCTGCAACTGTTGATCCGTAGTAGCTTTCCTGTGACTACGTAGCTCCTTTGGCCCATTCCCTTCAGTTTCGGACGCATTGTACGGGGAGAAATTTGTTCTAAACCATCACAGAGCATAATTATCAGTTCATGAATGTATTTTCATTTATTAAAATTCTTTATTCGCTTCAGAGAGAACCTGTTACAAACATTAAAGAATTAATGCCTGCTACTAAACCAAGAATACTGTTATTTCCACAGAATAGATTTTCTTTGCACCGTCCGCAGCCTTATCTTCCTCCTTTCTTACCCATCTCTGACAAACTTACCTCCATGGTGTAATGGTGTTATCTGCTTTTGTGGGAAACAAAAATGCGTTTATACTGACTCACCTCCTCGTCACATTGCAACCTTGTTTTAGAGTAAAAGAATTTTCTATGAAAATACGTACATTCCACCGAATGGGAACGTTTGGCAAAGATTTCATGAGAGAAAAATGAACGAAATGCATGCAGTTCTAAACACATTTTTCTTAAGTGGAACAAACTTTTCAGCCTGGCAACGCAATGATAACCTTAATAGATGCATCATATACGTACATGTTCTAGCCACAGTTAATGATACCAGAAAACGTATAGGCAAAATCTAATTTATAGCCCCACACGATGCCTGTCGAAGCTCGCTGGTTGTCCGGAGATTTACGAGGGAACGCGAGTGACTGATTTCAAAAGACGGACGCCTGGTCAGGTCGAACTCCTGATTTCTTTCCGGGTCGCTGTGGAATTCTCATTTTACGGTTTATGGGTTTTTGAACGCCGCCAAAAACACTAGTAAGTCTGTCAAACTTGCATAACTTTCAAAACTTTGTTTTTTCAGGCGTGTAAAATTAAACCTGTGATATTTACGAGGAAAAACTTATGTATTTTCAATTTCATTATCTGAAATATGAATTTATGTTCTAATTTGTTGATATTCTTATGCAAAAAATAACTTGAACATAAATAAATTATAAAAATGCATTGCTGGTGCCACGTTCAATAAACCCATGCTTACGAGATTTAAAAGTAAAAGTATCATATCTGTATTAGATTATATTTGTGCAAAAAATATATACCTAAGCTCTTTGACTTTATAAATTTTGTTTTCACCACTTCTTGAGTTGTTGACATTTCTATGCATCAATTTGCTTGTTGATGGACGACATCTGCATAATCAACGGGATGAAAATAATGCCTGGAAAAAACGCACGCAAACACAAAATGAGTTTTTAATGTTTAGTTCAAATGTGAGTAAACTGTTTGATTTAATTTGAAAGAGTTCACTCTCAATTGTTAATGAAGCCAATTTAGTAGTAAACATTGTCATGCAGAAGCAAGTTGAAAACACAGTAGCTCCAAGAAAATCGCTACTACTTTTTAACTTTCTAAAAAAAACTGTATGACATAAAATCGACATCAGTTGAAATATATTTCAAGCAGTCACTTTTAGAAATGCAGTTCCAACGATTCAAGTTGAATAAAAAACGCGTTCAAATGTGTAAAACCAACACCAACCATACATAAATTCATCTAAAACTATAAATTTTTAATAAACTAAGGTCTTCGCGTGCATATCTCGGGTAATTGTCACATTGTACATTAAAGCTTTCGAAGAGAAAGTATAAGGTGGAAGACAACTGTATGTTGTAGTCCGTATCTCACACTACATAGAACGCATCATTGCATACGCTTGTCCGTGTTCCAATTTATTTATTCACAATACTGAAAATATCCACGTCTTTCCAGGGCTTAAGTGGACCTCAGCAGGCAAAATTATCGACGTGAAAATTTTTTTTACATTCTCCTGCTTATTCTGCCCATTGTCTACTGACGATAACTTTGTTTACCGTTGTGTTCAGAACAAGCAAAACTACTCTTGTTATCTGTTAACACGTCTGTAACCGCAGTTACCTTAGTGCTCACAGTTAGTAAAGTTGTCTTTGTTTGCTGTGAACACGACTGTAATTACAGTTACCGCTGTGTTTACAGCGGGAAAAATTAATTTTGCTCACTGTGAACAATACAGTAATTAGAGTTGCTGTCAGTAGACAAGAGGTTAGTGGTCTTCAGCTTGTAGAAGCTCGTTCACAACCTTACTGTAGAAGTATGGTGTTCTTGTCATAATTTGTGAGCAAAACATCAGAGGCGGGAACGCTAAAGGATCTCCTGTGTAGAAAATAACTTATAAATGAGATATAGCTTTAGAAACTTATACTAATGTACATTTACTGCACATTTTCTCAGATTTTAATACACTGGGTGAAAATATCAGAGTTGAGGCGAAGAACGATAAAATTTTCAGAATATAATGCTCTGGCAGTAGTTTCTTGACATCAATTTTGACGATGAATTATTTTTTTCATCATCTTCATTTTACGTTTTTTAATTTTAAATCCATTTCAGATTATTCGGAAAGTCAACAATAACTCAATGAAGTATATTTTCAATTATCCTCGACTGATTTTGCTCCCGATACTCATTCCTGGAAATCCTCAATGAAGAAGTCCCTCATGATGTATTAGATGCACTGACTCGCCAGTCTCGGTCACCAGAACTTGTAAGCTACAGCTCGGTAATTTGATCTTTCTCTCGAGATCAAAATCACAAAAAATACACAAATCCTTTCCTTTTCTTGTCCATTCCAGGCCATATTTTTCATGGGAATCGATCATTGATGAGGAATGTAATCACATTCTGCTATCGCCTCCCTGATCTTAACATGCACTTCCTAATGAAACTAGGTCTCCGTGGGAAATATTTTGTATTGGCACTCAACCGTAAACGGTATCTTAGGCTTCTTTTGGTCGGGAACAAATCTCCGAAGAAAAAGAAAGCAAGGCAAGACTATACGAAATTATGATTATGTTATCGATGTTTCTTTGGATGACAGCAAAAGAGGGCTGATTCTAATAAAAGGGAGCGTTGCTGCTGCTGTCTGGTTGACTACAAAGAACTATTTCGTCCATATTTTGTTGTCATTGTGGAAGCATTGGGCAGAAAAACTTATTCTTTCTAAAATCGTCAGGGAATAGAAAAATGTATCATTTGGACAAACAATTTTTGTTACCGGTGTAAGCACTCTGGCTCCAAATACACTGAATACATTCAAAGAAAAGTTATCATAGTGTGTTGTTACAATAAAATGCTGTTTAATTAGATTCACACTACGATTCATTTATAATAATTGAAAAAATATGATGTCCTTTATTAAAATTGAAGCCATTTTTTGCTGAGATTATAAGGTGTAGCCGTGAGCTCTGTAGCAGACAACTTGAAATTATGAACATCTCACCTTGCCTTCAAGAATAATTATCTTCTCAATATTGACACTGACCATTATCATTAACTTTGGTTTGACACTCGTTAACTTAAGTTGCTCGTTAACACTCAAAAACTTTAGCCTCTTTCAATACTCATGAACCTTAGCTTCATTTTAGAACTCATCAATAATTTAGTTTTAGTAACATTAACTTTACCTGATTTTTGATACTCATTAAAAAAAGATTTTTTATAGTAAGTGTAAATAATAGTTTTTTATTGAGACTTTTGAGACTTGTTTTTGATATTCCTTTGGTTTCTGATCTAATGTTCATGCTCAAGAATTACCTTGCATACTTTTCTTGCTATATGGACAGCGAATATTGATGATAATGTAATGAAATCTCTTATTTTGTAGCTTTTATTAAATTGTTTCAATTAAGTCATTAGATATTGTGTACACTATTGAAAACTTTGAAACCCTGTATAGTGTCTCCACTATACAGAGCTTCGAAATTTTCAAGGAAATAACTTAAGTCAAGGATGCATTCGTTGAAACACAGTCACAATTTTCCCACTGCGCAAACGTACATAACACGATCTTTCGTTTTTAAAATATCAAACGACGGTTAAAGATTCACAAGAATTAAACCCACACTATTAAAACTATGCAATTAGAATATTTCATGAAACTTAAAAGTGTCCCTGATATTAATGCGTTGTGCAAAAAATTAAAAATAATTTTCAAATTACCTAATGAAAGCGCTGACGGTGTTAACACTTATAACACCCTACACAAATTCAAGAGGTGCACTGCACTGTGTTTCCTACGCAGTGCAGCTTCAGATCTGTGTAGGATTGCATCGTTTTCCCCTTCAAAATGACTCCGTTGCTCAAAATTATAAAAAAAGAGTTACGCGCAAGACTAATGACGGACGGCATCACTTTGAAATACTTCAAGGTTTCCATCTGCCTTATCTCAAAATTACAATCTAAATTATTCTAGCCTGAACTCCTCCCTCCATAATTGCTCTGAACTAAACTACGCTAAACAAAATTTCTCCCCCTAAATTGCTCCAGCTAGAATTGCTATAGCCACAATTATTCTCCTTAGAATTGCTCCTACCTGATTTAGTACAGCTAGAGTTACTCAGTTATAATTGTTCGCTTCAAAATTGCACCAGCAAGAATTATTCCAGACAGAATTACTTCAGACAGAATTACTCCAGCCAGAATTACTTCAAACAGACTTACTCCAATCAGAATCACTCCAGCCAGAATTACTCTAGCCAGAATTACTCCAATCAGAATTACTCCAGCCAGAATTACTCCAGCCAAAATCAACCCAGGCAGAATTACTCCAATCAGAATTACCCTAGCCAGAATTACTCTAGCCAGAATTACTCTAGCCAGAATTACTCTAGTCAGAATAACTCTAGACCAAATTACTCATGTTTAAATTGCTCCAGACCGAATTGCTCACGTCAGAATTACTCTAGCCGGAATTACTCCAGCCAGAATTAGTGCAGCCAGAATTGCTTCAGTGTACGTGTATGATGTACTGGATCATGAGACACTCATCAAAAGGAGGCAGTTCAGTATTAACGCGTACGTTAATATTGAAGGACACGTAACATACGTGATGTGTCAGCTGATACATCACTACTGCTTCTAGCGCCTGATTACTCGAGAGTCTGCGACTGCGTGTGTTCACCCTAAGAAAAATAAATGGACGTCTGCGTTTATATGGTGAATTATCTCTCTTGTTGCATTTCAAACTAGAAAACTTTTACACAAATGTAGCTAGTGTAGTGTCTAACGTTTTTGTAATGATCGTGTGCTTTATCATCAGTTTACAAATAAATTAATTATGAATAACTAAATTTGTTCTGTAACTAAATAATTGTTCTGACACAATTTTTTTAGCACGTTCCCTGCGTATTGGTACACCCGTGTACCAACAGTGTTAACAGGGAATTTTGCTTAAATAACTATACGCAGTGAATGTGTTAACCAATGTCGTTAAGAAATTTAGTTAGTGACTAGTAAAATAAGTAAAACATTATCTAATGAAATATTTTTGTTAATTCTGAAGTAAACAAAACGAATGGAATTACTTATGATATATTTTATATATGATCTTAATTATAATAATATATAATTATATAATAAAGTGACCTCACTCCAACTAAACTTTTCAAGCATTTCACTCGTAATACTTTCCGTGCTCTGATGCTCTTATTCTTCTTCTTGCTTCTGCACCACCCAAAACAGTCACGTCTTCACACATTGACAAATTTTTCACTTTCAATTTGAGACTTCTGAACCGTGTCAATCATTATGACAGTTCCCGGATAATTTTCAGAGTGTCATTTATTCTGTCGTCTCTCCATGTGGAGTGACGCACCACAATGAACATTATATAAGCCTCACACTCTTCATTATTTCTTTTTCACCTCAGAATCATTCCTCCATCTCTCAAGACATCATCACTTCAATATATTTCATCATTATTATTCCTCCTATTACACACATTTCCAAATCAAGTCTTCAGGGCCTGTTTTTTCATGTGTGGATGAGTTGCTAGCTCTACCAAATTAGAAAAAAAAATCAACTCAGCTCATATGCACCGCCATTCATGGGAATAAGTGAAATGCTCTTACCCACAACTCCATCAAATTCACCATCAATTTGCACGTTAAACAGCATGACCTCAATCACAAAATATTATCTCACCCACATCGTTATCAAAAACCAACCACACACCGTATTCCAATTCGAAACATAAAAATTGTTTTTAAAATTTTCAATCAACCCGTATATTATGTCAACAATTTCATTACCTGCATTCGAAGCTGGGCCGTCGGATCATGAAGGCTGAAAATTTCAGTGACTTGGTAAAACTTGGATGAGATATGCCTCGTCTAAACCCTATTCTGCGTAGGTAAAACCCCCGAAAACTGTTCAAGTTAGTAAGTCCTGACGCAGGAGTCTTACGCAATCCTGCTTTTTGAGAAGTTCTGTAATCAAGTTCTGCATCTCAATATAGGTTCTCAAATTGAATGACGTATTTTGTGGAATAAAACAGAATTTATTAAAAGTTTCTGGAAATTCGTCAAACTTCTAGGACTACTTCTTGACAAATACTTTTCTTCAATGGAACAGTCCGATCGTATGTTGATGACCTGCACTTAAGCACGACTAAAGAAATATATTGAACATATCACAGAACACGTCATTCTCATTCTCACCACAAGCTGCATTCAAAGCTATCTTAGAAATAGTATGTTTGTAAAGACACCTATTTTCACGCGTATTACTTCATTGACGTGAATTTAACTCTTATGCTAGCATGTATCTGTATTTGTACCTTGACTCTTAAAGTTTTGCTGGCACTGAACCTATCGATACTTTATCTTGAACGATATTTTTGCTGTGGTAGGAGCGCGTGATTTTGAGAATGTGAAATGTGGAGGATTTAAGTTGCTGCCAATGTTTGTCGACATATTTTGATGGAACGTTTTGGAATCTCCTTGAAGAAAGAGATGAACACAGTGGAAAACGTTGTCCTGCTGGTCCTCACTGAACATAATCTGTGCGTGAAAAAATCTGCAGTTGTGTTTGAAAACGTTGTGTTCTGACGTCATTGCTCGGTTTTCTTACCTTAAAATCTGTCTCTAATAACTGTGCACCATTGCATGTACCGGTGCTCATAAAATAAATCTTAATGAAACAGGTTCTTGGCGTCATCTTTAGATTATATCTTTTAACTGCAATTTCTTGCAACGGTGTATACAAAATTATTTTATTGAAATATAATGGAACTGGTCTTCAAACACCTGGGTCGATTGTACCGTAATTATAAACAACATGGCAAATATTTACGCGTCAAACTTTATTGTCCCTCTGATGATACTTCACTTCACTCTACATCATTGTCAGCGAGGAAAATTGATATTTTGTGGGGTAAGTGCTAAGTTGAAAAAATATTACCACGTTGATTGCTATTTGTCAAGACCTTGTAACTGAGCTCCAACTTGAGAAACGCTTTGTTCGAAGTGACCTCAATTCTGATTGATTTACCTGTAATCTATGCCTCGCGAGTTGTATCTTCAGAAATCTTTTGAAAAACTTCAAATACACAAAATCTGGAGACAAAGATTTATATGTGGTAATAAACTAAGCAAACTAGAACTTCGAGACAATGAAATTGAGCTGTTTTCTCAGAACATTGCGAACTTTCATTACGATGATATGAACGAGCGTGAACTTGAAGATATTCACAGGTTAGGCTCATGAACATGGCCTAGGGCTTAGATTTCAATCTTCTTTAAATGACGTTCAGTACCGGGACTAAATGAAGAGCTTTTGCTAAAAATATCGAATTATAAGTGCCAATATCAGGACACACGTTAGGATCCTTCTGTGGAAATTGTCGCTTGCATCAGCATTGCCTCATGTTTACTAGGTGATGTTCCTACTGCTGCTTCTCTGGAGAAGCTTTGGCGTTCTTATCATTTACCATGCATAGTTCTTGCATGGTTGATCACAGATGCAGAATATGTGTGGTAGTTTTGTCCTAGAAAGTGACCTGTGCTCCATAAAACACAAGAACATAGTAACCTATACTATATGGCATACCAACATGGCATGCATTCATTCCTTCAGAATAAATGAATGAAAGCCCTAAGGTTACTTCTACAGTATTTACGTAATTACATGATTACACTATTAATTGGGTGTTGCATATGGAGTTGTTATGTAATGGAATGTCTAAGGTTAAATTCATGATTCTTCTTTTAATATTCAAGGTTGTATTATTAACATTTAATGTCAGCACATGACATTTTGATTAGCAAATTATTTGAAAATTTTCTTCCGAAATACTAAAGAATTTAGCACACTTACATGTACATACATATTACCTACAGAATCCATGGAATCTATCAGCATGGGATTTTTTCAACCCATAACTGTACACAAAATGTTTTTAAGATGCTCTCTCTTTTTCTTTCATGTTGCAGCTCTATGATCTCGAAGTGACTGTCAGTAGCGTCTCATTCGTTATCTCGCAGTCGTTATTCTTCTTGTTTACATAGGTGTTAAATTTTTGTACCAACAAGTCAACAATACGCGGAACTCTGACGTAGAGTTATGATGTAATCAATTTGAAATTGTTGGTGTCAACAATACAACGTTGATATAAATATCCATAAATTTTTCCCTGTGGAACACAACACATGAAGGTAGGAATTCAAGTGTATAATTAAATGGGTGTCAAAATACATCTAGCTGAATCTATATACCAAGCGCAGTACACAAACAAACCAAAACATGAACGAATGAACCAACAGCCATTTTAATGTTTTTTTATAGTTCCTCAGCTTCTTTTTACTCCGCTGACATTCTTTTACTTTCTTCTTCTCTCGCTGATATAAATCTTTTTCTTTTGCCTTTGCTTTCTTACATTTCAACTTCTTCAACTCTTCCGATCGTTTACGTCCTGAGCTTCTTTTTGTGAGCGTCATCCCAAAAACGGGCTCGACCAGAGGTGCCTTTTTGTATCAGAATTTTGCAACTCACACAATGCAGCTTCAGCTTTGGCTGAGAGCACTAGTGGAGAGACTTTCTGCCCTCCAGCTACACCACCACCTTCTGGTGGAAGTACCACGCTCTGTCTCTCTACATTACTGAACAGTCATACGAAACCTATGAGCACTGAAAATTAATAAATGCGAAAATTATGAATAATAATGATAAAAATAATGAAAATGAATCGCATGACAAATGAAAACTATGAACAAATAAGAAATTGAATACAAAGATTAGCGCAATTCAATTCAACATGCGAAAATTAATTAATCTTACTCATAGATTCGAAGATGAAGAAAAGGTAATACGAACATTACTGTGAGGAATACGAAGAACAACAATACTGCTTAATACTTTGGTTCTGCCAACTTTAAATTTCTGCCGAAGGCTTTCATTTCGTCAGAATAATTTCTCCTGATTCAACTACATGGTGTGGCTTTATTACTTCAGAATATGGTACTTGACACATTATACTCTAATGTGTAGACATACTGTACACAGTATAAGAATTTAATTATAGTACGAATTTTTCCACAACACGCTACAGATTGTTCTTTCTACTTTTCTTACAGCGTGCAGCGTTCTCGATTTCGAAAGAAATGCTGTTTGTTCATAAGATCCAAATTCATAGGGAATTGATTTTAAAAATGATGACTTCAATCGCAGGTGAAACCTAAATTTTTGAGTTATTTTTTCAAACATGGAATTTTGTTCTAGTTTATTTTATAACAACAGCTATTAAGCATTAAGAACATGCAAAAATGAATTTTTAAGCCATGCTAATAAAAATTTTTAGCGGATCTTAACTGATCATGTCTTAACTTAGTTGGGTGAAAGACTTCGTCGTTCATATGCAAAATGAAATAATGTTTTCAATACATCAGTAATTCTGTTGTGTTACGTTAATGCTCTTGATACTTCATAAAATGAGGGTCTATTAGACTTAGCAATTTTAACCCCATTCATACCACAGGGCTATGATGATACTAAAAACTTTCTTCAAAACAATATTCTCCAGTTTTCGTGCAGGGGAGCTCTTCACTCCTACAGCAACTAAAATAACAAGTTCGTACACACAGAGCATAAAAGGTCTGCTCGCACAAGAGAAAGAATCGCTCATTTATTATCAACTGTTATGTCCCTTGTTTATGTATACCGAGTTTCATTTGAGAAAAACACATAGATGAAACTATAAAAACAAAGGTCTATTCGTCCTAAAAATTATAATGTTTTCAGCTTCAAGTCGATGAAATTATTAACGAAAGTATACGTCGAGTTTTGACTCTGATTGCTTCTTTGTATTTGACTTACGTGGAACGGACTGAAAAAGTTTTGACCACTCGAAGCTTTTAAATTTTGATGGAATTGACATCGGGCTTCGAGTTCTGAATTGAGAACGGGCTTCGAGTCATTGAAGAGGCAGAAGCAAGTTATGAAAATCAATTCTTCAGCGACTAGTATAGAGAATAATCATAAATGAAACGCTTTTAATAATATGAAATTTTGGAGCGCAGACTTCAGGTAAAAACTACATTAATGTAATAAAATCTCCTAAGCGTTTTCGACAAGTTAATTCTTAAACAAAAATCTTGAATTAGATATCGATACAACATACCCTAATGCAATGCCATGAAGCATAAACTGGTGAATACATTTACGTGTAGCAACACTGCAAAAAACATTAACTTATCTATTGTACATAATACAATGTATCTGTTACAATAACACTGCTCTCCTAGAATCACTCATGAGGAATATTTTACATTCATCGACATTTCACGAGTCTTTGCGCTGTTTCAAGAGAAATTTCCGCTTAGCAAATTAGAGAAGACAAGGTTTAAAACCCAATCCTAATTATGCAAACTAATACAAAACAACAACTGCCTGGTTTCTCTCATTTCTCTTCCAGCACAATTTCTTTTCCTCCTTGAATAATATTAAGAGTTGCAATTCTCATCCATGTTAGAAGTTTGGGTCAATGCAATATCAAAAGTTAACTTAAAAAAGCGAGTAGTCTTTATCAGGCTGAATGGGACACAAACTTGTTAGAGTTTCCGCACCTACTAATATTAATTAACTTATTGCGTTCCACTCTGATATTTTGTGCCACAGACTACTCCTGATTGTCTTACGGATTAACTTCTCCTCTTGAAAAGGAGTGGATCGCTTGAAGTGTACTCCAAGTCTCGGACATCCCACACAGAATTGTATTACATTGCAAGGCGTCATTTGTAGAACTGAAAAAAGTAAGTAACAAGTTTAAGAAAATAAGATATTATTTTTACAGTCAGTCTAACACTTTCTAGGTGTTGTGTCAGTCCCAATACGTTGTATATGTTGGATACGTGATTATTATCATTACTAGACAGTTCCCGTGGAAATTTTACGATTTAGATTTGACTAATTTGAAATTATTATAAAAATACATGTATTAAAGATTTACGACGAATTATTGAGTTTTAAATGAATACTTTTGATTAGTATACACAGAAATTCCATTCAGTATCGTATCTACCGATAACATGGTCCAGATAGAACTCGTTAAAATTCCTTGGTTTGAAAGTGATAAAATTAAGCATATATGTATGAAATAGAATACATTTTTAAATGTATGCACGGTTCACTGGTTGAACGCTTTTGTTCAGCGTTGGTTCTGTGCTACCTCCGTAAGCCTAAGGCCAAGCTAGATCCTCATTCCACATCACTGATGGTTTTGCTGATACGCTTTTGTGGGCTTTTTTTATTATTATTATCATCAATATGATTTTTCTTCGAATATTCTTTATTTACCGATTTTCCATTATTAATAAAAACAAAGTCAGAATATAATCACAACTGCAATACTTCTATAATTCCATTACCATGAACTACTTGCATTCATAGAAACTGAATCTAATGCTGTCATTTTTTACCCCAAAAAATTGTAGCACAATAAAAATTTTCAATACTGCAAACAGACCAGAATAAACTCCGGGTGTTTTTATTTTTCTGAATTCTTGTGGGGCCAGAAATAGCAGTATCAATGACACACATTCCTTACTTAATTCAAATTCCTGTTTCTATGAACGTAAATTCCAGTCCCTGAGAATCAACATCCGTGGGTCACAATGACGCACCAGGAAGAACCTTGGGAAGCAACATCACCAAAAATTGTCGTGCTTTTCAAAGCAATTTCCTGTCAAAGATCTCAAGACGGAGCACCAATATTCTTGAGTCACAGCAGACTCACATCGCATGGATGTTCAATTTCATGAAAACCGCTTGTGAGGAACCAATTTCCATAAAATAAATCTCTGAGTTATGGCGAATTTTTGTGAGCTTACTTGAGTCCTATTTTATTCGGTTTCATCACACTTATCAAAGGTTTCTTTTACCACAATACTCAATTTTTCGGTTCAAATTTATGTTCGATTTTTTTTACTCATTCCACTATACATATAGTACACAGTTTGTTGCTTGCTTGCTTGCTTAGTCCGTCTTTCTGTAGCGCTCTTAAGGATTTAGGTAGGAAAATAAGGTAGGGCATACATGTATTTTAAGCATTGTATTGTGGATACCAGAGGCACATCCTTCAATGTGAAAACTTCTTCACAAAGCCCACGTCTACTGGCAGACAAATCGAAAAAAATCAGTAAAAAACACGAGAATTTTCACGTGTGGGTCTACTAGTTCATTTACCTTCATTCATGCATTTGTACCAAATGGGCACACGCATGTAGCTCTACTTTCAATTATCCCTTCATTTTCCAATATTCCCCTTCTTACAGCTTGTCTGATTTCCTCTCCTTTTTGCTGCGTGTTCTTGCCCTACTCACTACTTCAGCCAGTACTGCGTTTGCAGCTCTCCAACAGGCGGCAATGCGTAGAGTAGTGCGCAGGACTGAGCTCTACCATCAGAGCGTAATGGCAGGATATTGCGATAGATTTGATGGAGTGCAACCCGTGATACTCCGATGCCGCCCATCAAGACCGACGCTCGGCCGAGCAAGCGCTAGATCGCTATAATTGCTCCACCAATTTAATATTTCTCTATTATTTTCCTCTCGTTCCTTTTAAAAGGAAAACTCCATTTCAAAAAGATTCTGATAACTGCACAGATATTTCTACTGATTGTGATTTATTTATATTTAAATATGGCGTTTGTGCTCATAATTTTCAGACAGTCCTACTGTGCTAATTTTTGTTTATACGTTGAATGCTTTTTCGTGTTATCATATGTAAAAAATAAGAAACAAACATTTTTAGTTAATCACATATAATATGGAAAAAACTTTTTACGAATAAATTACTTAAAATAATAGTTTCAACTCGCAAAGCTTATCTTGAAAGGATTATGATTTTAAAAATGTCTCAAGGGAAATCAACTACTGATGCGCACTTTTTGATTGATGCGCATATCACGAGCAAAATGAAAAAAAAATATTGAAGCAGATTTAGTATCAACGCCTGCTGCGATGACAGGCGGACAGGGCATCAAATAAAAGAGGTTTCCTTTATAAAAGGTAAAATGCCTCAATACAATACGAAAATTTCTTGTATTGAGGCATTTCTTGTATTGTGAACGGTGAATGCAGAGGATATTACTAATGGAAATAAAGTTCAACAATTACTGACTGCACATTCAGTTTCAGGAGCTCTGAGAGCTCTCGTTGTTAAGCTCACGTAAACTGTCGACAAAGAAAGCAAGAATTGAATAGAATAGAATAAGGCAATAGACACGAGTCGTTAAGCCCATTCTTGGGTTGATAACCAACTCCCATGCCATCTAACGTACGGGCATCAATCATGCACGTACATCTTAATACCGTAAGTCAATAGAGTCACGTACACGCATTTCACTCACAGGCCGGCATTTTAGTCACGCGCATTTATCTCAATCATACACTGGCCCTGGGAGTTGGGGACATAGAATCAGTACGTTATAAAACTGCGGGGTTCGTAATCCAATATTTGTCGAGACGATTTTTGAATGTATTCACTGTACCAGCAGAAGCAACGTTTCTGCCAACCTTCCTTACGGTTGGTAACCAAGAACTTGCATCTAGGAAAAAAATATTTCATTGTTGTTTTGAGCAGTTGTCAGAAATGTTCTTTTGAATCAAATATCCACAAATTTTTAAGGCATTTTCGAAACAAGCACTACAGATTTTTAACGCTGTCATTGCTTCTACAATTCTGGCTTAAATTATTGTCAAATGAACTAGAGCTCCATGGAAAATTTAGTTTATCCTACTGAAGTTTTATTTTATTTCCCTGTGGGCAGAATTCGTATAACAAAGTACTTTTCGCATTTTCTTGTCAGATATTACAAGCGAAGCTGTCGAATGATACCCTCTACGTACGCCACTTGCTTGCTTAATGCTCACTAGGAATGCATTTTGCAGTGTCTCTGTTGAAGAATTGCACAATTTCTGTTGTATTCCACGACTCCTTTGCCTTTCGCCTGCAACACTAAGCGGACACAGAGTTGGAATATATGAATACAGCATCGAATTCTCGGGTGGTACTTAGGCCTTAACACTGAGCCATGAGGTACATATAGATGTACCTCTACGCATGTTGGTCATTAGTCATTCAAATGGAATTTCTCATCCTCTGCAAAAAATTAAACTGCATAGCAACTCCGCATTTTTTATAAAACTAAACGTGTAATCATCGTAACGATTGAAATAGATAAAAAGCTAATCCAGTGAAATATTTTGTGGAATTCCAGTTCATTGTTGAGGAAGAACAATAGTTTTAAATTCCCCCTCTCCTATTACATACACTAGGTAGTATTAAAAAGCAATGTTGATGAATCTTGTACAATTAATTTACAAATTGTAATGTGTCTTCAAGTGTATGATTGTCATGAACAATAACACTAACAGACGATCGAATGTAAATTTTACACTCACAGTGACATTCTGTCTCAGCAGGTGACACACAGCAAGCATGGCGTCAAAAAACAATATCAGCTCTGAAAAGGACTCTAATATTTAGGGATCTGCTCTTATATTCCTCTATATTTTCTCACCCTGGAAATATGTATTAGTGATTTTCTATCTTCCTACGAGGTTTAAACTTTGTCACTCGCATCAATATATTTCCTGTAGATGGTTTAAATTGAAAAATATATATAATTGTTGAATACCGAAGTACGTAGATATTTCGTATAGTGGCAGAATAGTTCCAAGGAAAAAACACGAGTAATTGCTGATGTACGAATTAATTCCCGATACATGTTAATACTAACAATCCTTGTTGTATTTTTTTTATTCATTTCACTTTAACGAAACAAAAGCGTGCAGTATAAAATAAATTGTAAATCGATCTACAATTCAGTGGTTTTCTGTGAGGAAAAATTTTTGCGTCGTATAATATTTATATATTTTTATGGTACATACTGCCCTACTTTACTGCAAGCAAGAAAAGCGCAAACCTCTTCCCATGCCTAAAATTTGAGGAGTTTGAACGCATGCACTCTGTGGTGCAAGGAACAACAAGACCTAATCAGATTCTGAAGTGTTTTTTCCGATCTGTGAACTTTTGTTTCGAAATTGGCATCGTATCCTTTAAGCTTGAAAACCAACCTATGCTCTTACCTAGAAGACATCTACATCTAAACTACCATCAAATAACCGGCTGCACTTCGGAACGTTGATGCTGAACTCGTTGCTGAACTTTCTGCCTGCGTCCGCAGTTTCGAGATTTCAAAACTAGTTTTTCTTGGTCTCAGTGCGGCTATTCCGTGAAGCGCCCTCTGCCGACCTCCACGCGACTGAAGGGACGGGAAAATTATTCGAAAGTAAACTTGATTGCACGTTGCGGCTCTCTTCCCATCAGAAAAAAGTGCCACCGAAAATTACAAGTAAACACGTGGGAGAAAGTAAACAGACTTTTGCATGAGTGGCCTGAAATGTGGAGGTGTCATGGTGAAGTAGTAGAGATTTCACAACGACAAGTAAACAAGAAGAACGCCACCAAGAGCTTCGAGATTAAATATTACACTTATTTTTTGATATTCTATGCATAATATACGTTAGAAGTCAGGGTCCTTCTCAAGCATAGAAAAGTTCTAAAAAATGTTAAAGCGATGCATCAAGAATTAAAGGAAAATAGCGATTGTATCTTTCCTAGTCCTTTGTATACATTTTTAAACGTCCAGTCTCAGTGTTTCGTTTCTGAGCTGTGGTATTGAAAAGGACACGACTGCTAACTTTTTGGGACTTGACTCAAATATTCCTTTCAGTCGTATTTTCAGCGAACCGAATAAAATTTTTGTCCTAGTTAAAGGCAAAGTTATTGCAAGATACAGTTTAGCATATAAACAAACAAATGGCAGTTGTCCCTCAGTGAAGACTTGTACGTTTGTCTTTCCATTTTAAATTTGAATTTAGCTACTTTTACAAATTTTGAACACTTTGCACCCTGTAAAGATTTAATTTTATGCGATATCAGATAATATGAGAGATCTTCGAGCATTTGCATGGCGTTAATTAGGCCAAGAAAAGGAGCTCAAAAACATGGTTATCTACTCAGCTAAAGTCTCATGTGTGAACAAATATCGTAACTCTAGAGAGTATTAGAGAATAACACATTAGGAAAAATTTTCTCATTGAAATTTAATGTATATGAAAAATTGCAACCTTATAATTATATTCTATCGTTTGTAATCACTTTGTGAGAATTATCTGTCGATGATGATGTTTGATGCCAACCTGAACTTTCACGATTACTAAATTCTCGGGATCAAAACAAGTTCAAGTTTGTGGTGGACGCTTTCATTAACTTACATCTCGAGCTTTTAATGTGTAATCTTCAATCTCCAAAGGCTGTCTACGATCTAAGACCAATAATATGTCCCATGAGAGATGAAATTTGCTTCTAAGTTTCTGCTCTAAGCAAGAAAATGTTACTGTATAAGGCAGTGATCTTAGAAAGCCCTGCGTTGAGTATTGAGATGTATGGTAAATTGTTGCATAATCCAAGCAGGAATGCATCAACAACTTTTCCAAACTCGCTTCGTGCAATGCAGGCGAATTTAAAGGCAGAGCAAAAAAAATTCATCCGAACTAAATCGATAAATTTTTTGCTCCCAACGAATGAATGAAGAATTTTTTTCTCTCAATTTTTATAAAATAGAACCAGGGCAGGTTCTCTTTGAATGAAGTTCTTTTCTAAGGGGAAACTCGTTCTAATTTCGTTTGAAAAATTACGATATTCTTTTTAAAATAACACTTTTGCAGACTGTATTCGAATGAGCACAAGATCATTTTCAAATAACATCGAATGATTGGTCTGTGAAAACACAAGTACTCCTACAGTAGATGAGGTTGTAGTTGATGTTCAAAATGACTAACCAAAGGAACATTTTCTGGCCTTCTTAGTCATTGAGCGAAAATATTTTTAAACAATTACAAAATTTATTCCAACATCTATAACGTGATATTGATATTCAGTATCACTAAAAAGGTGCAATTAACGATGGTGCCGAACTAACTTACAGAACTAACGATGGTGCTAAAATACGCCACATTTTTTATAACTACAGTTCAAGATACTGATTTGTTCTGGTATTTTTTACAGACACATGCAAATGAAATCCTATTTCAGCTTTATAACACGTGCGTAATATTAGGCAGCCTTAACAGTGAACAATGGCAGCCTTAATAATCATGACTTTTTTATAACACGGCTGCAGTCCCGCGAAACACTTGGTATAATTAACGAATGTTAAAATTCTCATTACGAATGATTGTGACATGAATTGTTCCTCAACGTAAAATGAACGTATTTCATTCAAAAAACCACGCGTAAAATTTACATATAAAAAGACTTTAAAATACCGAGGGATCTGAAATATCATGAAAAATGCATCGTGATATCTGAAACATAGATACATCAACTGAAAATACGGGCTCGTGATCTGAAAATACAGATACATCATCTGAAAACACGGCTTCATCATGACTCAAGCAAGCTTGAAAATCGTTGAAGCTGTTAGTCCTGCTCGTTATCAGCTACATTTTGCTATTACTGGGCACTTATTTTATAGCTAAGCATCCCTGAAAAAAATATTTCCAAGGTGTAGTGGCTCGTAATGACAAAAGTTGCTGAAATGTTTATGGACGCACCATTACAGACCCTGGCATTACTCTACATGCTATTACTCTCGTAAACTCATTATCCTCGAGGAGTAATTGACCCCAATTTGGGAAGCCTTGCTGTAAGGTGACTAAACTACCAGTGTGCTCGTTAATTTACAACGGTATTCTGGTTCATGGTCTTAGGTTTGGGTTTCGCGTGCAGCATCTTGGAAGATGTTTACTTAGTCTCTTCTCCATGATCCATGGATGCGTACTGGTGAGGTATACATATATTTCTTAGCTCTTTCACCAACCATTATTTGTGGAAAACTTAAAATTTCAATGGATTTTTTGATTAGTTGTTCATATTGTGGTGTTTATACTTTTGATTTTGGCACATTGGTCTAGAACTGTATGGGTTATTAGAGAAGTCTGCAGCTAGTGTTTGATATACGAATTTTGGACGTTTCTACACCCTTGACTCCGGAGAGGCACATTTGGAGAAAAAGTGTATACGTGTATCGTACTCATAACACGTTTCAAGGGATTAATGCATAGTCTACTTCTTGTGTACTTTTATATGAGTGCATTTATGTACTTCCTCTGTACATTTTCATAGCTCACAAATCGCCTATAGTAAATATATGGACTGCTTACATTCATGTTCATTTACAATGAAATACAGGTCATCTACAATTGGTCAACCATCTGATTTGCCTTTTATTTATACACGCTGTCCACTTCCTTACAAGCGACTTACAATACACTACACAAGAGCCGAAACCAAAATAATCACGTGTAGTATAGATATGCAAATCCTTTTAAAATGCATTCATATTGCCATTTCATTCCCTAATTACTGAGTACCTCATAGTAAAGAAACTAACCCAATATTGCGTTAGACTTTCTAGTCTAAATTTAACGTCACATTTGTGTAGCGTTTCGATTTCTTTTATAAATTTTCATACACAGTACTGGCGTACATTTCCTTATACCTTCAAAAGTTTTCATAATACAAATAATTACCTTATGCAGATATCAAACAAACAACAGGCGTAACAGTTGTTGGAATAGCTGTACAGTGTCGTTCGTAAATAATTGTAGAATAAGAAAATGCATCACAATCCAAACTGAACAAATAATGTAGAATTTTACCATGTCTTAGCAGTGTTTCATGCGATAGAAATAACACATTTGCTTTGAGCTTATGTCAATCGTATATATGGTTTCATATTCTTTTCTCCATTACCGTTTTATTCTGCAGGTGCTTATCAAATGTTATGATAAAAAAATTCATGATAAGTCTTTATTACATAAGTAATCGTGGCTTATTTTAGTTAATTTTCCATGAATATAAACTTTAAGAAAAGTATTTATATACACTAAACTTACATAATTTTATTTTTAATAATTTGTCCAGTAATTCTTAATCCTCTTGGTTTATTGAAAAGTGTAAAGCTAGGGAACGTTTTTAGCAAGTTCTGTTATAGACATTACTTCCTTGCGTAAATGGAAAATACCGTATATTATAAGCACTTCAGACCATAAGAAAATATTTTGTAAATCCTATTTATTTTCGAAAGATTAGGCTACTAAACTCCATAGATACGCAGTGTCTCATTGACACTAACTAAATCATTGACAGCGTTTGTATCTTTAAATGCTTTTCAGTAAATGTCCTGGGGCGTGTTTACATAAAATTGTTAGTAAAGTTAAAGGTTAAAGTTAGTTATATCCTTTAAAGGTTAAAGTTAGTTATATCCTTTAATGATACCGTACCCACTCTCCCGTATGATATTATTCTTTAAAAAATGTACACGTTTTCTTTAGAACACCGTACATATCTCTTCTTTTGTGAAGCACAAATGCGCCACCTATTCAGGACGGCTAAATAATAAGTTGCCCCTAAACCCTAAATCTTGTTAGAAAACCCCGAAGTTAGTACTTTTTCCAGTCTAAATTAGGAGACTCAGATGCATGCTTTGAGAGTCTAGAATATGCAAGAAGCAGCAGCGTTCACTCTGCTGTGCTTGAACGTCTTTCTGCTACGTGGAGATGAGCAACCGCAGCAAACTTTTTGATGTGCCAAGGACTTTTGTATCGTTTTAAGTCAAAACCTGCAAAAGTAGGAACTTTCAATCACATGTTGTAGGATCAGATCGTTTTCTTCATTTACACGTTAGTACCATTCCCACTTGCACAGTTAGCCGCCTTATGATCTCAAATACAACTCGGTCAGTATTTTTTTACTTGAGGACAAGCTTTCAAATGACAGTCCCTTAATTTTAGAATAAATGGAGGCAATAATGTGCGAGTTCGGAATAATTCGAAAAATAGCGCTCGAACTGATCTACAAATTCATGAACCTCTCACGGCGTTCTTTCTGAGATGTCACTTCTCAATCAATCAAGCATAGGAAAAGATATTTGTTAGATTAAACTGCATTTATCATACAGAGCCGAACATATCTTTCTAATTTGCATTCAATCAAGTGAATATTTTAGGGCCGAACATCAAAATGAAGACTCATCTTTAAAACGTGTTCTGTATCAAGTTGTACACTTATGCTTCACACCGTGCATTCAATGAAATTTTAGTGCAAATCAGTAACTCTGAAACGCATCGTATAAAACACGAATGCAATTGTTATGTTCATTCACGTTCATGTAATGCAACTCGAAGTAGAAAGACTCATTAAAGAGTTTGTCTATGCTCTTGTGCTTCCACGTTCATCGAAAGAATTTAGGAAAGTTTTCAAATACATATTGTAGATTTTTCATTATGAAATCAAAAAACCGCTTTCTAAAAAGTACATTTATCAAAATGAATCAATTATTTGATACTATTCTCAACGATAAAACTTGTCTGACTTGACCTGATAATACACAAACAAACAGACCATTGTTGTTTAATTTTGCATGAGGCAGATAACATACTAATTTAAAAATAAATAATCGAATGAATTGTTTTCTTTCATGTGCGTTGGATGTATTCAAACTAATAAAGATGAAATATTGTTAAACGTCCATAAGCAAAATATGGACGTACTAAGTAACTAAAAAGTTGTACTAAGTATTTAACATTGTTAAACGCACCACATAACAATAACATTGTTTTTGTTCACAGAAGTCGTACAATTTAAATTATTACAAGTCCCTACCTGTCCTTAGCGCACTTTAATAAACTGTTTGTTCAAACAAACACGGTATTTTTAGGGATTAAATATTGCACCGGGTGATCATGTAATATTCAGAAGTGCAATTGTAGCTTGAGCATCGTGGAGCTCAAGATACTGTAATGAGAGCTTCCTTGCTGCTCTAATGGTACTCGCCAGAACTCAAAAACAACACAAAAAAATGGCTAATTACTCCAGTTCTCTGAAGTTAGGAGCACTTTCATGCGTATTTTTGGATCGCTTTCCTCATAACTTCTAGGAAGACAACCAAAGCGTGCGCCTAACTCTGGTAAAACGGGTTTACGTTTTTGGCCGGCACTGAGGCAAGTTTTCTTTACTTTCTATCCTTTACGCAAACTGAAGCAAAGCAGATAATTACACTAATTTCTCTTTGTTGAGAAATTAGCGGTTGATGGTGTCCTTTTCGAAGAAACTCGGATTCATTTTACAAGAGGTAATGCCTGAACTTTTATTGAAGCCATTGTTTTCACACATTAGTGTAAACAATTTAAATGAATTTATTTCGAATGATTAACAATGGAAGACTTTTACTGGCTATTTTTGATGTTGTGTTCTATTTTTCAGTGCAAATAATTATTTTTTCTTCAGAAACAAAGGAGAGCTGAAGTAAAATTTTCTAGCAAAATGATAATATTTGCCTATCCCAAATTTTTCCCCGACACAGTCATCAACAACCTGTGCTGTATAATATTTCTTATTTAATTTTTCTATTTGTTTCCTTTTCTTTTTTTCATAGTTTGACACAACCTCATCGTCTTCTGGAAATAATTCGATTTTACTCCAACTCCTCCCATCCCTTCCATCTTCTAAGTGTTTTAACAACAGAGAAATGAAATAATTACTATAAACACAATATATAAACTCGAAAACTTAATTTTAGCACTGAATTCATCTTATGATTATCAAAGAAAAGCTTTAGAAAGGCTAAAAACTTAAGCAACTTGTTCTAAACCAACATTTCCTTATACACGTACATAAAAACAGATTCAGTTTTATACATTGAGCGTCATTCATCAACATGTTTTAACACAAGTCTCATTGTTGGCAACTTTTTGATGGCACTTTTGAATGCCGGTTTACTGATGGCTTTCACTTAAATACATTTTTATTCATATGAATAGAGACCATCGTCTGTATAACGGCCATGCAAAACTGTCCGCATTCTGTTTTCTAACATTTCCTGGCGTGTATGACACTCAAGCTCTCACATGTTATTTCTAAGGACTTGGAAGAAGAAAGGAACATTCTGCAGAATACAGGTAGACCAGTTACCGTTATCCTGCCAGCTAAAGCAAAAAAATGTTCAACAGCTTCTCCTCGAGAATTTCTGTCGGTCGAGTGGCCGTTAAAGACAAAGGAAATCTCTTGACTTAAAAATTTTGCGCATGTAAGAAACACAAAAATTAAACAAATAAAAAACTTTGACGTTCTTTCCAAAAGAGTTGCCGTCCATTCTAAAAGCATTTGCTTGAAGCTATATTTCAGGTCCGAGTTGCGAGCTCCGATGAAAGCGTTTTAAGCCTCGCCAAAAAGTTACCCAAGAAAGAAATCAAAATGAGAACTTTAGAATATGATTAAACTTCGCTTAGAGAAGTCCAACTTGATCTCCAAATCTTTCAGTCATCCTCTCAACCGCAGTGTCGAAAATAACTTTGTTAGGTTATCTTTAGCAAAACACTATACGAGACACTGGATTCTCTTGATGCGTAAATAACGAAGAGACAGAAAATGACTCTCTAGTTTTGGTTCCATAATTTTAGATTTTAGTATGTTGTCAAACCAAACAATAAAATGTGAATTAATTCTCTCACATCGTTGAAGGATGTTACTTTTCCTCCATGATTCACCATCCAAGTTTGAAAGTCTGGTTATTTGCATGTGGGAGAGAACCTACGAAAAAATTCGTACTTGTTCGATGAACCAAATGCTCTGCGACCAAAGCCTGAAGTGCTTGCTGAGTTGAGCCCCTGCACTGTGATGCATAACCTGCCCATGTAACTGTGCATAATATAAAAATTATGTACATTAAAAAGAATCAGTTTCAGATGTGTATTAGCTACTCTTGTATTTCGAATCAACTTTTAATCGCACAGCTAACTGGGACCTACAACCTCCTATGTATTGTAATTGTCTGCATCATAGAACAAATTAACACATTTCATTTTTTTCTTGAGATGATTAACATTTTTTGTAAAGAATTATCTAGGTAACGGGAAGTTTAAACTCAGAAAAGCATACAGTTTGGTGTATCAATATGTTAGGTTAAAATTTCCAACAATTTTATGGAATACTCCATCTAGTCGAAAATAGTTCATGCATATACTGTAACTTTTGGTGCTAACACGCATTTTTTTTTAAATATCCCAAACGTCATTTTCCCTGGATGTTGTAGGGTAAATAGGTTAAACTTTACTGAGATACAAAGTTTAGAGCACCATCACAATTTGATCTATCAAATTTCCACAAAAACTCTGTGAGATAGCCTCGTTTGCAACTCGGCTCTTTTTCTGAGTGTTTCTTATGACAGTAGAATTGTAGGTTGGTCATGTTATGTTTCAACAGTTTATTGCCCAAAAGTATCTGACTTCATTATTACAATTCTTATTATTACACTCATCGAATGTTATGCTGCAAGAAAGTAGAAAAATATGGCATTGTTTTGTCAAGTTCTCTTAGAATGTTCTTTGATCAAGAACTAGTATATAATTTATCCGCCAATTCTTCCCAACTATAATTTCTAGGACATTCTAAGGAACTCTGACATACACCTACTTCTTCTTAGATTTGTACAGCGAAGTAGAAGTGTTACAAACTCTGAACTCCGCTAAGAACATGACTTCAAAGTTTGCTTTCCAGTAAAAATGAAAGAATATCGACAAGACGAGAAGATCGTGCCTGAAATGATTTCCCACGAGACGAGATCCGCCAGGTTAGAAGTCCGCGTTTGCATGTGGCAACGCCAAAACTTTCCTCTGAAATGATGTATTGGATTTAATACTGTGAAGGACTAGAAACGTCCATGAAAAAATACATTTCAATATAATGCTTTACAGAATCTCTACTCTTGAAAATGCTCTAGTATTTCATGCATGACGCTGGTAGAAAATTAAGAGCACAACGTTCACCATTCAAAAGCCATTAAAGTCGTCAGGGTATCAAGAATGAAAAGAAATTTCTAGAGCATAAAACAGATTTGAAATTCTTGCACCTTGATAACCACGAACTCTCGTAAATGGGACGCTTACCAGGTGAAAAAGTAGCGAGTGGAGGGCAACTAAAATGTTAAGAAATGCATGACTGAATTAGATAATCTATTAGTTACTGAACACTGGTAAACGTAAAATACATTTGTGTAGTTTTTATTACATTAAATTTTGTTCTAATATTTTTTAAATCTACTAAGCTCAGATTCACCCTTTTTTGATCTTAATATTTCAAACATTTCTATATCATGAATTTCCTAACTATTTGAGTCCTAGCTCCTGTCTTTCTCCTACTTTCAAAATTGTTTTTACCTCTGTCAGTTTCTTTCCTAATTCCTTTCTTATATTGTAGATCTTTTCATTGACTTGCAGTATTTTCTTTGGTCCAGAGTGCATTTTGATTCTTTAAAGTAGAACTCCAGTTGTGTGCTCCTCTGCATCGTCATAAAGTAAGGAAAATATCTTACATGCGATGTAATTGGCTAAATATTTCATTCACGATGCTTGTGGCAACTAGAAAAGCATCGGGTTATATGGCAATGTTGTGTTTGGTTGGTGCTTCCATCTTGTGCCTAGGTATTGTGTTTCGCGAGTTATAACGGAAATCTGAGATCGAGGTCCATGCTGTACAATTTGTGCGTCTGATTTTGAAAGCATTGTTTGAGATACTGAGCTTATATTCTGAAGTCAGGAGATTTTGAAATAAATTTTAGCAGGCTGGAAGAAAAAATCAAGGAATGTTATTGTTCTCAGATATCCATTGGGATATCTGTTTGAAAATTTATTCAAATGACCAATTTACGAACATTGATTCGGATATCTCTATTGAAGAAAAGCGAGGTCAAGGTGAACCACAACCCCTCCTTACCCACCCCCCGACTCCCCCTCTCATCCCCCTCCCCACCACGGCTCCTGAAAATTCAAGGCTGACACGACGTGATGAATTGAAATGAAATGAATGATAGGATCTCACTGAATTTTTGAATTTAAGGCTGACACGAGCTCAAGAATTAAAATAAATTAAATATGAAATATATTTCAGCACATGTGATTTGAAGGCTGAGATACGTGTGATCAATTATACAGTTCATGATCGGAAAAGTGTCCAATGTGGTAATATTAATACTGATACATGAGTAAAAAACTTTTGTTTAATAATGAGAGTTATAAATTTATTGAAATTTCAGGTATATTATGTATCCAATAGAAAAGGAATTCGAATAATCGCACGATTTTCCTCCAATTTAAGTTATATTGTACGTGAATCTTCAAACTCTGCTGCAATAATAAACTGAGCATTCATGGACTGCTTCTTAGTAAATTAGTAGTCTTTCGTGTCGCACGGAGAGCTTACAGTGCTTACATAATCGTTTATCACTGGAATATGCACCAACTACATGAAGAAAAGCTGCAAAACCTAAAGATGAACTTTTTAATTTTGAAATATCAGTGTGAGGAGTGTGAGGTTGTGCATTGTCGTGCAGTATAATTGAACAGTTTCTCTTGTCTGTGCGCAATTGTAGATGCTCCTCGACCAGCATCATGACAACACGAGGTTCCGGTAAATGTTATTCCATTTAGTAAAAATAAAGAGTTGAGTGCGCTTCTGGCCAACGCTGCAATATTTTTTATGATGCAGAGATGGCTTTGAATCGTGTTTTGGAGATTAATGGAGATTAATTTGCATTCAACCACTAATCTGCTGCGCATTTTTAGGGAGGATAACAGTCTCATCACACGCTACGAGTCAATCCAAACATTGATGCAACGTTGAACGCAGTTAACAAACTGAGTGCTCTTAATTTTATTCAATTCGTGGAAGGCAAATTTGGACTTTTTCTATCATTTTCAACGGTATTTAATCGTGTAAAGGCAGTTCGACGAAATGAGTAGTTTTTTCTGCAAGTTCTTTCTCCTTGTTTTTTTAGGCTAAGATAACTGAAAATACGATTCGATTCGTTAGCAGATTTTCATCTTCTGCTCGATCAATTTCTAATATTCTCAATTTTTGAACGGAATTTGTGAAGCCATTTCAGCTCAAGTCATTATCAGCTCGTAAGTTTCTATGAGCCTCTGAGAGCTATTTTTTATTTTATTTTTTTATTTATTCCATCCTTTATAGCAAATTCCTCGATATTGTGTGGTAATTTTGATAATTTGAGAAGGGTTGAAAAGAAGTAGGTAAAATGGGACTTCGGCATGGGACTTCGGTATTGAACCAAGAATGGGCCAAACGGCTCGTTCCTATTGCCTTATTCTATTCTAAATCCTTGTCTCAATATGAAGTAATTTTAGATAAATCAAATCATTATTTGATTAAATCAACAAACGATCATTTAATCAGCCCACTAGCAAAAAAAATGTATGAAACAACCAAATGATTATTTGTATTGACCTGTATAGCACTGTTTGAGCATCAACGTTAACCAACGTTGTCAAATCGTGCATATAGAAGCGAGAAAATGTTCCCGGACACCTTCGAAATGACTTGATTTTCTTTCGTTGTCAGTTACAAGCTAGTTATTTTTAAAACACTATAGAGAAAATTCCACTGCAGTGGTTGAACTAGGAAGATATGTATAATAATAATAATAATAGAGAACATTCGTCGTTAAGTGATTGAAGCTGAGCTGAATGAATACATTTACCGGATATGCTAATTATCCCACCAGGGAAAAATCATTCATGTTGTCGTTAATGAAAAGCAGAAGTAATTCATTTTAAATTATTTCGTTAATCAATAGATTGGTTTCAAAAGTTAAAATAATTAGGTTCAATTCAAGAAGAGCTACATGGAAATAAAAGAAGAAACTTCAGAATCATTTTATTGCTTGCGTCTGTTCAAACAGAGCTAAAAAATTGATGTGTTTTGATCTCAGAGTGTTTTATGTTTGGGACGCTTTCAAATGAATTCACCCTTTTATCATCGATAAAAGAAATTCCTATTTGTGGACAAACATACAGGAATTAAATTCTTCTTACTTCTGTGGCTATTTCTAATATCAGTGCACTCAAGAATAAAAAATGTAAATGGTGCTCCAAAAGGTCAGGTTTGTTTAATCTCCAAATAGAACCCTAATGCTTAATAAACATTGTCCCACTTTTCAACAGCATTGAGATTGCACTGAAAAAACATGGAAAAGAACTTTCCAACAAAGGACGCTCGTCATTTTTATTTGGACAATATTTTCGTTAGAAGCGGTCTCCCCTACAGTAGTGTTACGCAAAACTTTGTTTGTGGTTCAGGGAGAGAGTTACGAGACTCGAGCTAAAGCAGCGCTAAATTCTCACTTGGTCTGATAAATCCATCGGAACATTGTAAATTGACGCTTGCGGAGTAATGAAAATCTTCTAATTTAAGGAGAAAAATGAATTTGTGAGCATACCGAAGCGATATGACCGAATTACAGTACGATCTATAGGCAGTGATGGTACAACAATAATTCATAGAAAATATTTTATCGCTATATTTTACTGAAACAAGGGTATTTATGGTAGCACAAGGGTCTTATAATAATCATCATAAAAATTAAATAGACAAAAAGAACGCCCTTCCTAAACACAGACCGGTCTCAACTTACTGATAAAAAGCTTTAGATTTAAACTCTCTTCCTTGTCATCAAAGTTTTTATCGATGTTACAAGTTGAAATTCTGAAGCAGTAAGCAAATTCTATGACAGCTGTAGACGCTTTCAATTGCAAAAATGTGCTGAAGAAAATGTGTATTGAAATGTATACAATTCAATTCAGTCAAAACATATTTCGATAGAAATAACGTCGCTACATCCAATCAATAGAATTATTTAATTTGAATTCATTATTTTTAGACCCCACTGTTGTCATTGAAGATATCGAGCTGCTGATATCGCCTGTCTGACAGGTATTGATCACTAACGCTAACTCATATCAATTTTGAAATTTACATTGCAAGAATCCTCGAAGTTTGTAACACAACACATTTTGTTCAATGTATGCAACAATTGAACTATTTATTTCTTCAATAGCAATCTTTTTAAACTTCCTATGCCACTTTGATGTGATGTATTGCGTATGATCACTATATATGGGAAGGAAATTTTTCTGTTTGGTGATACTTCAAGCTGAACAAATGTGTTGCTCAAACAAAGAAAGCTCGTCCCCGCTGGTCCTTTCTTTGCACCAGTCTGGCCAAATGGGATTATTGCACTAGCGCTTGCAACGACATCGTGGATCGGGGAGCAGTGCACGGTGTAGCGTTTGTTTGACTTATGGGAGGAAAGCTGCTGTACACTGTACAGTGTTCTGCAGAGTACAATGACTGTACACATCGTTAATGGAGTACACTTCCTGTACGCTTCTTATATAAGGTACACTGGCTGTACACATCTTAAAAGGAATACCACTTGCTGTACATATCTCCTATGAGGCACATTGACTGTACACATTTTAAATGGAGTACACTTGCTTTCCACATCTTAAATGTACACTGGTTGCACTGTGTGATGCATGCACTAAAATAAAGGGAAAAAACTGCAACGCTGTTCACACGACCTGGATGAGGTCTCCTGTTCAATGTTTGTCCACCTGGTGGGTAAATATTATTGTGATAGAATACAAGACTACTGTAAACTGTAAGTTTTGATAGAATGTTACTGCTCAATGTATATTCAAATGAAGTAGTAGTGTGCAGTGTACACTAAGAATGTGTGCTATTGTGCAGGATATTAGAGGTTGCAGTGAAACTGAGCTGTAAAACTATTTGTTGATTGATGGTTTACTAAAATGTTAAATTACTATAATCTTTATGAAACCAAGATTATGCACCAAAACATTGAATTGATATCAACTATCACTCTATTTTACAACGAATTATTTTCAAAACAATGACATCATTTGTCACATTTCTGCGCAGCCCAGCAATTCCTAATAGAAACCTGATGCAGAACAGCAACAGATTATCAACTGAAAATTTGTCAGCTTTGCGCCTCAACTTTGTACCTCAGATGGCATCGAAATTCATCCGGCAACGAGGGAAGAATACTAACATCATCGCCGAAAGTCGCAAGCAGAAGAAAACTTTTGGAAGTGTGAACGGGCGACAAACATGTTTAGATTTGTTATCAGAGTTGCTTCTTGCTATGAGCAAGACAAGACTCAAAAGAAATAAATGATCTCAATTTATTTAATGGAGATTTTCCCCCTTCTAATCATTGTAATATCTTCCGTTGTTACTGATCTTTTTACGTACATTGAACAGCTTCGTAGAACTCTGATTTAAAATATTCTGATTATCATTATATTTTATTTTTAAACATTGTCCAGGGTTTGTGACTTGCGGTCTGCAGTGTGGTCTGCAGTGTGGTCTGCAGTGTGGTATGTAGTGTGGTCTGTAGTGTGGTCTGCAGTGTGGTCTGTAGTGTGGTCTGTAGTGTGGTCTGTAGTGTGGTCTGCAGTGTGGTCTGCAGTGTGGTCTGCAGTGTGTTCTTCA